>CM040438.1:35451107-35496334 GCA_022702705.1 Papilionanthe hookeriana x Papilionanthe teres
ACATACATATTGTTTAATTCCCATGCTTTTACATATCTAACTCCGAAACTTAAATTCTTACATATAAGCCACATTACGAATTCAAATTTGATAATTTTTTTCCCGCACATAACATTTTTCGATGTTCATTTTTCGCAGGCGAGTCAGAGCTGGTGCCGGAGAGCCATGGGGGACTTGCTCCATCATCAAAAAGAGAGATAAGGGGAAGAAGACAGCAGACTTGTCTGAGTTTCGTGAGGCTGTTTTGAAACACCAACAATACGTCAAAGGCGCGGCCATGTATCCTCTGGAGCGTAAGTCCTGGTCATGGTGTGCTCTGCATCATCCCTGATGCTTAAAATCAGTCCTCATTTCCACAGTCCTGCAATTCCTTCTGCAGATTTCTACTGCTATTATTTACAAAGATGTCATTACCATCCAATTTTTTTATACTTTACTAAGGCTTATCTGTTTAATATAATAAATAATTTGGAAAATTTTTGTACCTAACACGGAATTCTTATGTATTTACCCATCTTGCACCTAAATTTTGATATTTACCTGCATGCCATTGTACTTGTGTATGAAAAGTTGGATATGATTTGTGATGAGTAGTGGTAGTTTGATGTGATAGGAAAGAATTGTGCTGCTCGCCTTGACATTTTGGTAGTGCAACTTAGCGTAAGTCTTCTGGGATCACGGGTTGATCCCGCCTGAGTGCATCTGTCTTGCAGTGCGGGATCGGGTGGCTAGGCACATGAGGGTGGCTGGGAGCTCGTATGATGGCCTCTAGCCATTCTTGTATTAAGAAAAAAAAAAATGTGATAGGAAAGGATTGACTAGTATGTGGTTAAATATGAAGATTTGAGTCTGAGATATGTAGATATGGAAGAATTGTGTGCTATGTTATGTAAATGCCCCCTAAAAGTTATTAGTTTTGAAACTATGTTTTGGCTATAAAAGCAACCGACCGAATGGGATCTTATATGTGAAGCTTTGGAAGTTATTCTTTCTACTTTAATCACAGCTTCTTAATTTGAATTCCATGTTTTTTATTGAAATCTGTATAATGCAATTTGTTTTGAGATTTGTTTTTATTTTGGAAGTTTTACATGCATAACCCTCATTTCCTATGTATTTACATATCTATCAAAACTTTAATTTTTGAATTTCTATGCCACCTTACCTATGCGCATGAAAAAGGTATGTTTCACATTTTAAAAAGTTTGACTGATGGTATTTGGGTGCTATAAATATAAAAATTGAAGTTTGAGTATATAAATACATATGAATTGAGCCCTTTTATTTTACTTTTAGGGTATTTGCATGCATACACCACACAATCCTAATGTATTTACACATATCAACTACCCAAACTTCAATTTTTAAGTGTAGGCCACCCGATTTCTATGTTTTAAAAATTGAAGTTTAGTTGGTCGATATGTTAATTCATAGGATGTAAATTCCTCATATACAATTTTAATTTGAAAGCAAATTAAGCAATTTTAAGTTTAGCATGATGCAAATGAGGAGGATTTACACAAATATTACCCATTTCTTATGTATTTACAAATCTAACACTTAAATTTAAATAAACACATTTTCAACACTATCTATGCATAAAAAAAGAAGTGTATTTCACCGTGAAAAAGGCAAATTGTCATATTTTTCATGTGGTAATAAAAAAATTGAGTTTAATAAATATAAAAATTAAATTTAATTAGTTCGATTTATAAATTTATAAGAATATGCAAATAATATCAAGATGTTTATATATAAATATATAATATTTAAATTAAGATTGAAACAACACATTATGTGTAGACCCTTTTAGGTTATTGCACTTAAAATTCAAGTTTATGAGTTTGTTTGGGGCGGAGTGCGGCACTACAATCAATTTTTTGTAAGCTAGCAAATATTTTTCTTCTTTTTATAAATTTCCTTCCATTAAAAATTTTATTTAGTTTTAGATTTGGAACTAATTTACCCTTAATTGTCACCGCATATAGATTAAAATGTAGTATGACATATGAGATTAATGTTCTAATATCGTCTCATGCACTTCTCACCACCATCCGATTACGTCAAGTTTGCGACTTTCGGGAAATGCTCTTACGCTAACAAAATTCTGAGTGAATAATTTCACCAATTTTGACGAGTTAACATCGACCCTCAATTGTTTTCATTTGTTTGAACGTAATTGGTGTTTAACAAATAAAAATATATCATGGATAAGAATATTAATTATTACGAATAATTACTTACATATTACACAATTCTTATGTATTTAAGTGTCTAATATCCAAATTTTGATATTTACAATTATAACATTTTATTATCATAGACCTATGCATGCAAAGATATATTTAACTTTTAAAAAGATAGTTATTGTGATCTACGGTATGTACATAAATGCCCCTACTTATTAATTATATTATACCGCTAACTAAGATGACTCTGAATATAACATCATTATCTAAATCACGCCATATAAAAATAGTACCGCGATCTCGATAGCTTAGATTAATTATGTCTGTCTCATTTTCGTTTGATGTTTTTGCTTCATGTATTATTTTTGATGTTTAAGTCTTTATATATTGTAGAGAACTGTAATTGTTTATCCCGGACTTGGTTATGGATTAAGGTTTTATTGTAATTTTTTATAGTTTTGTAAAATATCAATATTTCACTGCGTTATGTAATAATTGCCTTTATTTTTCTTACTGGCAGCATAAAACTTATTTGAGAGTTATTGGCATTTCCTGATACCTCACAGATCTCTCTTATCATGCAAGCTGCCTGGGGAGACATTTGAAGTGAATATTGATTTATTGGAAGTAATGCAACCCACTTAAAAATGACTAATTTTAAGTTTTTCTTCTTTTTTTTTGCTGCTTGATTCATATTATACGATTGCAGCTTTCCTTTCCCCTCAAAATATATTTAATTTGTCTTATTTTTTTTGTAAAATAACACTTTATTTTTGCAAATTGAGTTATTTGAAGTCTCATTTCCAAATGTGCGTTTTATTGTTGGGTTTTGGACCTATATTGATGATTTTATGAAAGAACATGTTATGATGCAGATTCAGTTGTGCGTGCATCGACCTATATTTATGGGTTATTTATGTGAGGCATTTACATACCAACCACATAGTTTTGATGTATTTACATATCTAAAACTTAAATTTTCATATTTACATGAATACCACTCAAATTGTTAACAACACCACATCAAAAGTATCAGTGTATCACTATCATTAGTTTTTTAGAGGTGAAATATCTATTTTCATGCATATATTTGCAACAGCATGGTGTTTATAAAAGTAAATATCAAACTTTAGGTGTGAGATATGTAAATACATAAGAACTGTGTGGTATGACGTGTATGTAAAATTGCCTTTAAATTTGCAACAGCATGGATTTGAAAGCAAGTGCAACTTTCTACTAATTGCAAGGTTTTATGATTTTAAATTCCAAGTGTTAATAAACAAGGTAAAAAAAACAATTGAATTGTCATTTCGCATTGAAATTCTTCTAAATTTCGATCAGTGGCATTAGAGCCACTGAGTGCCATCAAAAAGATATGATTGTTTAATATCTGAGGCACTACATACCAAAAAAATATCTCAAAATATTCTCATACTTTAATTACTAGGATACATTTGAAGAGTATAATATAATGATCATCAAAATAAACTATTAAAATGTATTAAGAATAAAAATAAATAAAAAAGTAGAAATCCCCTACAGGTCCAACACCAACCTGCCTATCAAGGTAAACCAACTCCAATCATGGAATTCCAACAACTAAGATGCAATTTACAAAACGTGGCATTTATGAGAGCAAATCTATATTTGGTACGACCTAAGAATCAAACCTGACTTTCTTGACATTTCGACTCAAACAGCTCTTGTAATGAAAAAAAATGAAAAAAAAAAAAAAGAAAATTTAACAATAATATCAGAGTGGCGCAGAGATATTACAATAAAATCATTAAAATTAATGATAATATATGTTGAAACACAGTATTCGGGTTAGCCTATAAATACAGTAGATACATGGAATAATTGTGCGGAAAGCATGATAATACAAAGTAGGAAAACCAGTAATTATAATTTGGTAAGTTAAAAATCTCTGACCTCCATGCTAAAAGAAAAAGCAATTAATGATTAAAAACAGAAATGTCATCAATCAATGACAATCAATGAATGACAGTTCTACAGCTTCTCTATATGAACAAAATTTTCTAATTGCAGACCTTTCATACTGTTCTACATTAACCCGTGCAATTTAATAAGAATTTATAAGTTCATGGTGACATATTCTAGCAAGATGCAAGTCAAAGCTTCATACTGTTCTTCATCACAAGGAGGGAAAATTATTGTGCATATAATATGTACGCAGAGATGCGTACATATTATGGGTATTCAGATGGTATATAATATGCAAGCAGAGATGCGTACATATTAAAATTGTGAATGTAGACATTTTTGTAGAGCAAATCCATATCCAAACAATTCACATATTTATATATAAATTTCAAAAGAGCAAAGCATCAATATTTTAACTTTAATGCTATATAAGACTCCTTTATGTAATCCAAAATCACAAATCATGTTTTAACTACATTTGAAACTAAAACTTAACGAAAAAACAATCATTTTATAATTTCACTGTTTCAAGTAACAAAAAGTACTAATAATTAGAAAATCTAACTTACAAGGATGTATTAATTCTTAACTGTTTAACTCTTCGGTAAAATGAGAAATGATTTGTGATTTCTCTAATTCTAACCAAAATAAGAATTAGAGAAATCAACCAAAATAAAATAAAATCTGTGAAGTAATTAAATAAAATCCTAATCACACTTAGGGTATTGAACTACAAAATGTGAAATTTCTAAAACCAAATAATAGTTCATCTAAATCACCCAAATATTAGTTATTACATTAATGTGCAGAAAGAACACTCACAAAAATTCCCGGTATTCAAGGCGTAATTCTTCCAGGGAGGCGGGGATGTGAAGAAAGATTACTCAATTTGTCAGGAGAGATATTGACATTCGGATGATTATGACAAGATCCCCCAACCACATTATTATAGCTTATGAACTACATATGATAAAGACTGCCCAGAGATCTTCGCATCTGAATGTAACGTCCAGTAAAATTTAAATATCGAAGATGTCTCAAATTTTTAATAGCCTCGGGCATCTCTTCCAGATATGGAGAGGTTATAGATAACAAACGAATACTTTTTTATGCCTTAAAAATTTCAGCAAGTATTTTGGCAAAATTTTGACCATCTCTTTCAATAGTCAAAAAAAGTGAACGTAGATTTTTACCATCTTTGATTATTCTCAACACTTTTGGATTTGTAGTTTTAACACATAAATGTCGAACTTTTTTAGGAATTTTAAAATATAAAATATCGTCTCCCACGAATCTGAAACATTCCTTTGAAGAAATAGACTGTGCCGTATCATATAATAAATCATGCATCTTATAGTATATTCTCTTGTTATCCTGAAACTCGTCAAAAAAAGATTTTCTTACCAAAACATCAAAATACCTTCCTCCAATATCTTCTAAAGTCTCTCCTTGAATAGGAGATTCCAGAATGAAACCTAATGCAATCCACATTCGGACTAAATCATCTTTATCAAACTGATGATCATGTGGGAATATGCCACAAAATGCAACCAAATTTTGAAGAGGTTGTTTTTCTATGTTTAGAGCATAAGTACTATTTAAAATGTACCTCCAAAAGCTCTCTTTCAAGTAAGATTTGAGAATATAGCCCATGTCTTTTGCTGCCAAAGGAGATCCCGAAAGCTTTTTAACTATCAAACTGGCTATGTCTGTTAATTTTTTATAAAAATCAATATTCTCTACACCAGCAAATGCATGAGTGGTTAGAACCTTCAAACACGCATCTTCCTCCAAGCCCTTTAATATCAAAATTTCTTTCTTCTTTCCAATCACACTTGCAATGGCTGATGCAACTGAATCCATCCGGGTAGTCAACAAAATTTTACTTCCAAAACGTGCATAAACTAGAGGGGAGAGTACAATGCCAACATATCGGAAATGACCATTTTCGGTTCAAAGTCGTTGGAAACACAAACCCACGTTGTCAGTTCAAATTCTTTTTTCAGATCTTTATAGATGTGTTGTAACATAGTTGTCTTGCCAATGCCACCAGCACCCACAATGGATAGAACAGAAATGTTTCCGTAGAAATTAGGGCGAGCTGGATCTTCATTCCTCAACCACTGCATAACAAAATCCTTCTCCTCCCCTCGACCGATGAGATCATTTAGAGGAGGGAAGCATCCTGTTTTACGATATTTGAACAATTGAAGCTCCAGCTCCTGCTGCTCCTGCTTTGCGTTTTTTAAGAGATAAAGGAAAGTACTGACCTCAGCTGAAACTTTATCAAATTTCTTCACAACCGTCTCCAGTCTCTTCAAATTGGGATCCATCTTGAGAGCACTTTTAACAATTTTCTTCACAACCTTCACAAACTTTTGCTGCTTCTTGTTTCTGATATTCGGTTCTTCAAGATTCATGTACTCAAAATCATCAAGAACATCATCTGCCTCATCGATAGCATCTCGTAGCTGCCATATCCATCTCTTGAGAGCCGGGTTGCCATCTGTGATCTGTGCTCAGGTGTTAGCAGAGACGACAGCTTGGACCTTGGGGTGGTTCTCTCGCAGCCTTTTTAGCTCCTCCTCCATGCCTCTCTGCCATCTGAAGTACTGATCTTGCAGATAATCAGAGCAAGCGTTGATGATCTTTTCCATGATTGGGACAACAACCCAGCCTGCCATGGCAACGATGTTTGGATCAACAGGGCAGTCTGCCATGGCAACGATGTTTGGATCAACAGGGCAGTCTGCCATGGCACAGATCAGGGTTGAGGAGGAGAGACGATGGAAGAGAGGAAGGAGAAAAGCAACACCTGTTCCCGCTATCTCTGTCTCGCACTTGCGCTTCTTCAGTTTCGCGAACAGTAAGCCCTCCTCTTCTACTTCTACTTGCCGCGAATTTGGATTTCGCTCAACTGTTCCCGCTCCTTTTGCTTCACCAAAAGAACCAAAAAAGGCAACTTTTCGTAGGAATTAAAATCATTTATGTCTTAATTCATGGTTAATCAATTCTTTTGATATCCAATCACATCACATGCCTTCTTAAAATCAGTAAAAATTATGTCAAGATTTTTTTACTGATTTTTATATTTTTTATTGATTAGTCTTACCATAAATATGCCTTCTATATATATACAAAGTTAATCACACCACTACAAAGCCCGCCGGACTGGACTTCGCTTAATTAGGGCAACCACCTCATTAAGGGAAATCTTGTTCTTGCTAAAGAGATAGATCACTAGATTAGCATGAGATTATATTAAGTTCAATTATTATAGAAAAGGGATCAAATCTATGAATCACAATTATGCTTGAGCGAGCGTGATGTAATTAAGTTTCTAAAAAAAAGCAAGCAAATCTATTTATGCATTAATTCTTCTTAGTTTGAATTTTAAGTAAAATAGATTTATAGGAGATTATACTCTAATCAAGATGCCAATTAATGGGAAAATTTTTAAATTATAATTAATTTAAAAATAAATAACCTCAATTATGAATTCATAAAAGAGAAATCAATACGCATTCTACACATTTCCTATGTATTTATATATCTCGTACCTAAAGATTGATAGTTACATTTATAATACATTAGCGTGATAAATTTCTCCATGAAGCTATAATACATCAGTTTTAAAATATTATTTATGTGATTTTAGATATTTAAATGTTTCGTATATACACACAGATAAATATGTATATATTTTTTTCTTTTCTAAAAAAAAAACGAATTCATAATTCGGGATAGTGTCCGACCAAATTATCTATCCCTAATGTGTCTATTATTCTAGACCGCCGCACCACGAGAATTCGAACCCTTGATCTAGAGAGGACTTACGCCGAAACTGCCAACCAAATAATCAGAGTAGGCAACACTATATATATATATATATATATATATATATATATATATATATATATATATATATATATATATATACACCACCAAATCCAGTCCTACAGTGTTTCTATCAGTCCCTTGATATAAGATCGAAGCATCCAGATGCTCAGCTTCGCGAACTTGATGAAACACTCATGAGGATGATTGGACATGATCCTAATTCTCTTTCTGCACTAACGTCTGAAGTTGATAATTTCAGAAAGCAAACTGAACTGAAAAACGACCCAAAGAAAGGGAGGCCTAAGAAACTTACATTGCTAGAAAATCCATCAGGCTTTAATGAGGAAACTGTTGCTTTTGTTAAAGCAGTTGATTATCAAAGTGCCGCTCATTCTGCAGTCAAGGTTGAAAAAATTGGGTATTCTAATCCTCTTCAAGATTTTGAAGCAATGATGGCACGCAGAGATGGATCAAAGTGGGTCGAAAAAACAATTATCTATATGAAAATCAGAAGTGATTGGATCTCCATGAGTTCTTTGAGCTTCTTTCACAAATCTTTAACACAATTATTATTAATTATCTTTTACAAGTGAAATATACATATGCATAGGTTTATAATATCAAAGTATTATAAATATAAATATCAAACTTTAGGTGTTTGATACGTAAATGCATAAAAAATATGTGGTATGCATGTAAATTTCCCTAAAATAAATAGTAACACAACGATCATGTTTAATATTCTTCGAGTAAGATTATTTGGAAGCGATTCAATAACATTTCAATCTTATTTAAATGTAAAAAGATTTACACAAATGCTACTTAATTCCTATGTATTTACATATCTAATTTGTAGACTTCAATTTTTACATACATGCATGCGACCTTTTACCTATGAATGGAAAGGTGTATATCACTTTTTAAAATATAGAATGGTCTTACCGTTGATGTCGTATGAAAGATTTAGGTGGTATAAATGTAAAAAAAAAAAAAAAAAATGTTTTGGTGTTAGATATGTAAATACATAGGAATTGGGTGGTCTGCATTGAAATGCCCCCTTAATGCAATGCTATCTAAATAACTGTGAATCAAACATCTTAATTCAATTTATTGAGTAGGCTAGGTTTACATTTGTATTTTTTTCTTAAAATGGTGCCATCCCAACCCAAACATTTGCAAAGCCAACCTTATCATTTAATGAATTCCCGCCTTGTGGCTTGATCTTAGCTTTTAAACCAGGAGTACAATTTGCTAAGGATTTATACTTGTAAATAGTCTGGTCACATTCCATGCAGGCAGGGCGAGCTCTACTGAAGTGGAGGGGAATGAGGGTGTTGTATCCACTCAGGATAGTCTTAATGTGTTTGATTTTCGAGTTCCTTCAGGCATGGCGCCAATGCTCTCTCCATCTTCTCCCGCAGCGACTGCATTTTACTCGGGAGCACCGAAGGAAGATTATCAGTGAAGAGCGGCAGCCTGCGCTCACATGTCTTGAGCATTTTTCACTTCGTAAAGCAAGTCTTGTGGCCACCTCTCTTCTGATGCCAGAATTCAACTCTCATTATCATCACTCATCAATCACTCGGGCTTGGGGAAACTCCAATATTGTTATGGGCATATGTGGCATGGGACTGTGTGTTTGATGCTTTGAATGACCATGGAAACACTGACGTGGTGAAAAGGAAACTATTGGTCCAGATGATTTATTTATTTCGCCCGACGTTTGATTATATGGATTCGAGGGTGCTTGTTATATGGAGGGACCGACCCGCATTTTGGAAGCATCTGCTATAGATTTGTATTTGTACGTTGTTATCCTGGAGCAGTCAATGACTTGGTTTATTTTAGTTTGAACAGAAACAGCTGCTTGCTTGCTTCCCCCCAGTTGTAGAATTGGGTCTTTATTTAATATTCTGCTGAAATTTTTTGTTTTCTATAAATGAATCCTCTTAATATCTTATTTTGTTATTTCTGTTTGGGGGTCATTTACATACAAGCTAACACTTAAACTTTCATATTTGCATGTGTACTATTTATATCTTTAACATTACATTAAAATACCATAGTCACTATCTTTTTAGTTTATGACACCAAAATGTTACCAAGTGAAAAAATCAAACTTTAGGTGTTATTATGTAAATTCTTAAAATTTATGTGATTGTATGTAAATATCCCTTCTTTTTTTTATCAAATGTAGAATATGAAGCATGTCTCAAACAAAATGTAGCTGATAGGATAATGATAATGGTAAAGAGGCCATACACACTTCAGAGACAGTGGCTAATATCATTCCTTCGATATGAAATTCTAAAAAAACACAGTTTTCTTCAATTTCATGATATGCAAGACGAAAATAAAAAAGAAGAATCATCTTTATACAAAACAAATCAAACTCATTTCAAAATTGAAATTTACAATAATAAGAAGAAGGCGTTTCAAGCAGAACGGCGGTGAAGAACTTCTTTGAGAACTAAAGCTATCCTTTCACTCATGTGATACTCCATAAACCTTTCTTTCACCCTCCTGTAGCCTTCTTTACCCATGCTCAGCCTTCTCTCAACATGAGTGACGAGCTCCACAATGTTCTTCGCTAGTGGAATAACACCCTCCTTCCCCACAGGATGAAGCAAACCGGTCAAACCATCAACAACAATTTCAGTAGTTCCACCAGCTGCTGTGCCCTATTCATTATTTGGTCAAAATCATCTTAGAACTTTTCATCATTTTTGAGATATTTTCTAGTAAGATTTGTGGAGTTCAAAAACAATGAATGAGTTAGTAGCATCCCTTCATTGATGGGAGACTTACCAGCACTGGCAACTGAAATGCCATAGCTTCTATAGTTATCCTTCCAAAGCATTCTCCTCTTGCCTGCACAGAAGGGCGATTAGAAATCTACGTTGTCCAGCATATTTGTAATCTTAGGGACCAAAGGAAATATTTTTCAGGTATACCAGCAAGTTATATTAAAGGTGACATTCTAAGGAAAATATTTAGGGAAGTTTTACAAAGTAAATAAATACTGAGTAGAAAATAGACTCTGCCTGAAACTTCCAGTTAATGAAAAACTGAAGCATCCAGTTAGACTCCTAGTAAATATGTTTTGTTGCTTTACAGTACTCTTCAAAATCAAATAAAAAAACAGCAACTCCCACAAAAATGGGCAAGATATTCTACCAAATGTGTTGCTCATGATCATGAAACCATTAAAATGGTGAATAACCAAAGTTCCCACGCAAATAAAGATATTTCCATACAAATAGAAAATGTGATGACATTTTTCAATACTGAAATAGCTGAAAGCACAAGCACCACCAAATGAAACCTAATTATTTAATTCAAGTTGTGGTTCCAACTAGATTCAACTCGTGTATCAGGGAAGTTTATTTATTTTAACCAAACGATTGCAATTATAGATGCTATGTTCTCGTCCATACCCCAATTTAGAAAAAGTATTAAATCTATCACGAAGATATCACTAGCTCTTTAGTAATATTGACTGATAATTATCATTCTCACATCCATTAAAATTGCATATTATGTACTATGATTTTTCATAAGCTCTCTATCTTAAAATTTTCTTTATTGTCTTGACTTTTCACGGGCTTTTGAAACATCACCTAAAAGAAAGCTTTTCCCCTTTATAAGATCCCTAGTTAATTTCATGTCACTGTAATTTATGCAGCGCTAAGAATAAAAATCAGCAGTAATAGGAATTTTGAGGAGAAAAGTGTCAAAATGGTCCCCAAGCACTTTGTCAGGTGTCATTTTAACCTCAGTACATAAAATATTAAATTCAATTCCCAAACTCTCTTAAAAGGGGCTAAATGCTATTTTAGCCCATTTAAAATGGTACAGACTTTGGGACTAAAATAAACCCATATGAATAGTCAAGGGACTATTTTGGCCTATTACACAAATTTTAAGGATGGATGAAACCATTCATTTAAAAAAAAAAGAGATCTTAAAAATCTATTGTTTGAAGAATGGCGAATAACTATACCTGAGAATTTTGCACAAGCACATCAATTGCAGCCAAGTATGGAGCAACTGTAAGTGTCTTATTGACAAAGTGAACTCTGTCCTGAATTCCTTGCCTTGCCACGAAGTTTCTCAGTTCTCCTTCAAACTTTGTCTGAGCATTCATATCACTTCCAACTACCAAAGCATGGATTGCAGGCGCCTCAAATTTTTGTTCTCGGCTCAATTGAAGACTTTCATAAAATGACTGAAGAAATAAATCTTGTCCCTTTCCACGTGATACGCCTACAAGTTCAATTATTCAGAAAATTAGCATTGCATCCTAGCCACTATCAAATTACAAGCTTATTTATTCCTTCAATACTAGACAAATAATGTTTATTCTAATATAAAAAATAAGCAAACAAGTTTTCCTCGACTATTTTGCAGAAAATCTTGTCACTATTAAGTTCTTTGAATCGAGTATATCTGCATTTGGAAATATACTCTTTTTCACTCCTTCAGCTGACTGCTGTTTGGTGATCATACACATAATTTCCGGGAGGGTAAATCCATTTATTGAAGGGAGCAAATTTATGAAAATTTACGGAATGCAAAATTTCAGAATGGGCAATTGGCTAAAGGCCCACACCTGCTATAAGTATATCCTATTTCACGTTCTTATATCAAATTCTTTAATAAATGGAGGACACAGATATCCAGGTAAAATAAACGAGAAAATACTGTTTATAATGCCAAAGAGGAGGTCTTCATTTCGAAGTCCAAGAGATTCACGTATATGCTCCCTGAGAACCCTTTGGGCAACATAATCTTCAGCAATTTCCATCAATTCTTTGCTATTTCCAAGATGAACAGCATACGTTTTTGGCATCTGGATACTGCAAGCAAAAATTAAACAAATAAAATTAGAGCAACAAACTATATATATATATATATATATATATATATATATATATATATATATATATATATATATATATATATATATTACATAGGAAAAAATTTGATGGGAAGAAATGAAATAGAGAACATAAATTGGGACTGAGAAAGAGATAAAAGCGCAATCCTCCCAACCAAAGAAGAAAAATTGTGAAAAAAATACAATAAAAAGCTTCCCAAGCTAATGAATCTATATATCTGATTTTGGTAGCCTTGAAAAAGCATCTATTCATTTGAGATTGATGAAAAAAGTAGGACATTAAATTGGACAGCAACTGGTTCAATTATTTCCTCTACTGCCACCCCTATAAGTTACAAATTATCGCCATACCTAAAAGGTGTATTGCACACTAGATTCATGCAAGGGTAATTCTTTTCTTTCTCTGCAACACACTAGCAGTTAAAAATTTTTTAAGAAAAGAAAATATCACCAACAATAGTAGCTACGAATTCATGACATACTTTATAATATTTCTATTCTGGTGGCACTTAGCTCAACCTTCAAAGATAATGTAAATAACAAGAAATCATCAACCATAGCTTATTCTTTCTTTTCTCACTAGTGACACAGGACAGAATACCCCCATATCAAATTAAAATAAGATTGTAGGTAAGATGGGATAAGGAGAAAAGAAGAGCCAAGATATTATCAACATCATATTACATAATTTCAGCCCAAAGATTAAAATTAAATAGAAAAGGATCTTATGCAAACTATCGGACACGATTATGCAAACTATTGGGTAAAAGAGATCCAATCGGTCTCATTTTTTAAAAATTAAAATACACTATTTACAAAAATTTATATACCTGTTGACCTCATTTTAGTGAGGTCTTAGGATATTCCTCTTAGCACCTGGTGATCTAAGCTTTAGTGAGTTCCTTATCGACCATCTTAGAGGACTAAGTACGGGACCACACCACTTAGAAATTCGAGCCGATTCCTCACTCCTCCGAGCCTCACATGAACGGTCCCAAATCCTCGGCATTGCGCTAAGTTGATTAGGACCGAACAAGTGAAACTCGAAGTCGAGTTCCTACATGAATAGAGGGCAGCCCCTAGGGAATCACCGTGCACTCGGCACTCACGGACATCACTATTCGACACTTTTTGACCCGATCGTCGGCGAACTCGTCCGGACAATCCCGGATGACGAAACGGACCACACGGATGCGTCCGGACGTCGATTTTAGCTTGCAGGATACCCATATCATATGGTTCGCGCGCGAACCACTAGCACGAAAATCGATGCAATTTTTTTTTTTAAAATTTTCGAGGCGTGGGTTCGGGTTTGACCCGGTTCGATCTCGTTCCGAACTGTGCTGCAAAACCTGACTCACGGGATCTTAAAAATTTAAAATTCAAATTTCAAATTTATCATTTAAACTCACATTAATTGGATTTAATTAATGGTTAATTTTTTCCAATTAAGCGTCCTCCATACATGGCAGCTAATTAATAGCGCGCCTAATCCCCTCCCCGTAACGGACAATTTCAAAGCACGGCTATAGATTTAGGCGGGGGATTCTCCCTGTCATTCGGCATTAGCTTTACCCGCTCGCCTCTCCCTCTCGCATGGAGATAGTCGTCCGATTGCTCGACACCATCTCCCGCGCACGCCTCCTTCCTCGCCGAACCTCCACTCGATCCCGCTCCTCCCTCACGATTCGCTCGACGCTCCTCGCTCCCTCGCGCAGAAAACCCTCGCCCGTCTCCCTGCTCTGAATCCCGCTCGCCCCCTCGACAGAGCTGCTTTCCGCTCGCTCCTCCCTCACGCCCCGATCGAACTCGCGCAGAAGCGTTGTTCGATCGGCTGGATCCTGCCTCCCGCACCGAAGCTGCAGAGCCTCTCCCGCTCCTTTCTCCCGCCACCTGCTGCGATCCTCCCCGCTCCTTACGCTCGAGCGAGCAAACCCTTGCCTCTCCAGTTCGCCTTCTGCTCCCCACGCCCGACGCCTGCTTGCCTTCTCCCCGCACGGAACTCCTCGCCTCTCACCCGCACGCTCCCCCGCTCCCGACCTCGCCTCTGCACCGAACAGAAGCTGCTCGCCTCGCCATCTCTCCCCCTCGACACAGAGACCCGCATCTCTCCCCTGTTCACCGCTGAAGCCCGCACAAAATCTCGGCGCTTGCTCTCTTCGACATAGAATCTCTGTTCGTCTCCTCCCTGCACCGAACGTCTCCTCCCTGCGCCGAAGAAATTTCTCCTCCGTCCGCTCTTAAGGTCGTATCTCTCCAACTTATTTTCTTTGGGTTTCTCTTAGCTTTCTTTATTTTTTGCAAAGATCCTGTTACTTTCATGAATTAGGGTGCATAAGTTTAAGCTCATTTTTGCAGCAGATGCTCAAATATGAATCTTAATTTGCTCTGATGATTTTTTTTTTTTTTTTTTTAAACTTTAAGAAATTTACATGCATGCTGCTCAACTCGTATGTATTCACATGTCTAACACCTAAAACTTTGGTTTTACAATGAAAGCACCTCTATTTCTTAATGAGAATGATGTCTTTGCATGCTTAAGGATTTATACACTGATTTGGGAACCTATCTCAAGGAAGTTTTGGTAACATAGCTTTTAAATCTGAATGTTTCATGTGATTATTTGCAAATGTTTCCAAACTTTAGTATACTATCTTTTAAAAATCTGAAAGTTTTACATTGCTACACATAAACGTTAGAAAGCTTGATGGGTTGATTTGAAACAACGTAAGCATGATTTTAAGATTATTTTAAACATCATTTCGAGGCTGCCTTTGCTCGATTCCTCACTTTTTTTAGGGCTTTATGAATCATTTAAATGCCATTTCATCCACTTTTTTTTGAGGCTTTAGATCCACCGCTTGGGCTTTATAAGGGCTGTCCGGGACTGTTTTAGAGTGCTGTCTAGGTTTCGTAACGGCTGTCCGGAGTGATTTGATTGCTGTTTGGAGTTTTTGGTGCCTTTAAAACTGCTGTGTAATGTTTCTTGTTGCGATTGGGTGATGAAATTATGATTTCAGCTGCTGTAGGCAGCTTACAGGTGTTGGAATTAATGTTTGGAGTGCCGTAGAGAGCCTTAAATTAATGTTTGGGTGCTGAAATTGGGATTTGGATTGTTGTAGGTGGTTGTTAGCTGCTGTAGATAGTTGTTTGGGTGCTGTCCATTCTTATAGATGGCTGTTTGGAGGAGCTATTAGCTGCTACAGGTGCAGTCGGAGCTTAGAAATTGCTGTAGGTAGTTGTTTGGGTGCTGTAGTTGCAGTTTGGGCTTTGGAGAGTGTTGTCCAGCATTTGAAAATCATGTAGGAAGCTATAGGAGAGCTGGGAGAAAGGTACAATGGCTGTTTGGAATATTTAGAAGCCACATAATTACTGTCGGAAGCTTAGGACTGCTGTTTGGAGTGTCTAATCACTGCCCCGAGTCGTAAAAGGTCATAGAGTCGCCGCATAGACTTGCTAGTTGCTGCCCCAAGTAGTTGGAAGCCTTAAAATTGTGATTTAGGCCCGGTTCACTTGCATTTTCTTCCCTTTTGGCTTTTGCTAGTTTTGGAAGTGAGCCGGCCTTCTCCGTTTTCTTCGTTTTCTTTATTTTCTTCTTTTATTGTTATTTTAACGGTTAAGTCACAAAAAAAAAAGAGAATTTCTGATTTAACTTAAGGAAGGGTAAAACATTCTTAATCACTGCTGAAACACAGATTCACGAGCGATAGAGCCTCCAGCACTTAGGAGCATACTTCTTAGGTGAGAGTCCATCCACCTAATCCTCGGCATAGAGCTTCCTGGATTTTAGAGCACAACCCAGTGTGAGCCCATCCATCTAACCCACAGCGATCAGCCCTCCTGAACCTCAGAGCACAGCCCTAGAGTGAGAATCACCCACCTAATTCACAGCGATAGACTTCCTAGATTTTCAGAGTCGCACCTACCCGATTCTCGACGATAGAACTTCCTAGACCTCAGAGCACACCCGCAGGCGAGAGTCCATCTACCTAAACTCGAATGCATAGTGAACTAGTGCACCTTACCCTAATTCACAAACCGATTCGAGACACTAGACAGGAGAATGCACTGAGGCTGGTTCAGCGCTTCCTTAATTAAATCAAATAATGGAATTCCCCGAAATGACTTAACCAATATCGAAACCCGACTGCACGGGATTCGAGTTTGAACACTACGCTCAAATCCTCCCGCGATGGGGACGTTTGTTTTGCCACATATGGATCATCGGACCGGGTGTGAGTCGAGGTCCAGGTGGCGAGGGCGATGATAATAATCGCTTATGTGTGCTTATACGAGGGATACGAGAGATTCGAGGGATGATTAGAATAGTATCTCTTACCTCGAGGACCTTCGATAAGGGAGAGGAAAGGACCGATGATACGTTCGCCGACCGCCTGGTGAGATCGTTTCCCGACGATCTTAGGTCGTCGGTAGTCACAACGACGATTGAGTGACTAGCACGTGAATCTATACTATTTTACAAAATATTTACAAAAAACAAAAATAAAAATCTCTTTCGCATTAAAAAGAACTCTACATGAAAACTTAAACAACAACTTTTGCATGAAAATCAAAGAATTTTGTCCTTATAAAATATATAAAAGTCGTAGTTAATCGACTTGGATTGGGTTAAGGATTACCCTCCTTAGATCGTCGGGTTAGCGACTCTTATCCAAGGTCGGATAGATACATGATCCAGCTTTGAGCCCCGCCTTTATCGATGTCTTATACGCAGTTCCGATCTTTCGTATGTGATTACTGAGTTTTGCTTGCGATTCTACGACTCGTTTTCTTTATTTTCCGACTTTCGTGTCCGGTTTTCTCGCTCTGTTTACTTTTCCGACAAGTTTATTTAAATCCATCTGCAAATCATACGAAGCTTCGCAATACTAGTCATGATCGGTAGCGGATGTCCGAGTACGCATTTACATTTTAAGATCTTTGCAATTTCGTTTGTCTTACTTTATCGCACTTTACTTTCCAATGACTTTTATTTGTCGACGATTTACTTTACTCTCGCATAACTGCGAAAACAACAATAAACACGAAACGTTGGAACACACTCGACAAAACCCTTTGAACGCCTAGACGCCAGGATCGCTATCTCACAGTGAAGCTTGGAGACTAATTCCAAGTAACACAACATAGTGAAGCTTGGATTGAGCGACAAGAGGATCTTCTTCATAGAAACTCTTCCTGGCTTTAAATAACAACACATGGGACTTCGAGGTAGTTCGCCCGCGCGGCGTAAACCCTCACTCTCCTCTTTAGAGCTCGCGTAACCATATTGTCATGGCAGCGTAATCCTAACTCGGCTTTGGGTTCAGAGGTTGTCGTACGGTACGACGTAAAGCCTCCTATCTCTCGCGAGCTATTTGCATGATCGGGTATTATGCGAGTGTAAGTCCGAAATAATAAAATTGGCGAGATTAAACGATTAAATAATATCGTCTCCAAAACGTAATGAACACCGTAGTGATAGTTGGGAAGTCAGCGGGGCTGCGTCGGATCCGTGACGTCTCTTACTTTTCCTTCTTTGGACTCACGAAAATAATTGTTCCCATTCGAGCCACTCCCACTCGTTTTTCCACGTCCTACCGTGAAAACCTAAACCCTGAATTCTCGAAGACGAACCATCGATCGTTATCGAGAGTTTTCTCGGATGACACCGTCATTCGGGATGTAATTAACTATAGAGGCTGCATTACATAGGAACTCGAACCCGGATAAAATAAACCCCGCCTAGTCTTTCTATTAGGTAGGGAAGCTTGTCGATCACACGTAAAGGTTCGCGGACCAAACGGATGTCACGAGTCGCTTGGATTCGTATGATTGGGTCTATCCGTCGCAGGATACATTATCTTTTAAGAAAGTGTATCATTTGTAACACTGTACACGATTATACAAATTACTGGACAAATGAGATCCAGACGGTCTCATTTTTCAAAATTAAAATACACTACTTTCAAAACTACTTTCCAAAATTATATATCTTTTATATTAAACTAAATCACTAAATTTTAAATCTTTAAAAAGAGAAAAAAATGTTGGCCGACAATACCTTTTTATATTAAATTAAATCTTCTATTTTTTCAAACTTAAAACATTTTTCGAAAAATTGACCGACACTCCCCTAACTAAGTAAACCCAGGACCATGAACCCCGGACGATAGAAACATCAGATCTTGATTGGGTTTGTCATCGTTTCCCCCACTATCCGCTCTGAGTTCACCGTAATAATTTTATAATTTTAAATTTTTAAATTTGTTGTTACTATATGCTAAGTCTAAATACTTGTCGTTTAATGACTAACCTTAATCGAAAGTGCTCTCTTGTTATCAGGCGAAAAAAATTAACCATACGAGCTTGCGCCTATGGGAGACCTCAAACCCTAGATCTTAAAGTCCTTGCAAAACCAAGGCGAAATCTCTAGGTGATGTCAAATCTACCGTCTTATATGCCTTGTGAAAATTTGACCCGGAACTTTAACACATTAAGCTCTCAACGAGAGTCGGTGCATTTTCAAATTTTCGGAGCCCGCAGCCCCTTATATTAAAACAATATAAATTTCCTTTTTCTCCATTAAATGAAACTATTCTACACCATAATTAGCTAAATAATGTATGATAATCCACTCTCATGAAATAACAAGAAATTATTTTACTTTTTTCCAGTAGTGACCCACCTAGAAATAAAAAAAAAAATTGAGTTGTATACATACATACCCTAAACGTTCACGCGTCCTGTTTTTCCAGTATTCAGCTGTAGTTTTGGAGTCAATCATTGCAGCTGCTACAAAAGGCAGATTCTTGATGTAATCCAATTTAAAGTAATGTCCTCTCATCTCGTGTATCCACCATAGAATCTTTGGATGAACTTGAGAGAGATGTTTCTTAAGCACAGAATCAAGCCATTTTCCAGTAACAGCCGTGTTTAAAACAATCATATCAGCTTTCAGAGCAATATCAATTGTTTCTTGACCCTTCGCAGAAAGAACCTGCAATTACATTAAAGCAAACAAGGGAAACACGGAAAAACTCAATAATTTGGATAATGCCAGATCCCGGAGCATCCAAATAACCGCGCAACAATTTGTTAAAATTGCATATCAAATCACCTGAGTACAAAAAAGAAAAAAAAATCACTAACAACATTTTATATAGAACTAGAAATGAAAATTAGGAGTCAGCATAAAAGGTTCCTAAAAAAAGGATCTCTAATACAAAGAAGCTACTGTGATGCTAAGGATACAGAAGTTTATTTGGTAATCTAACTTATCTAGACAAAATGTTGGTCTGTCTCACTATCACACTACAAAAGAAATCAATCTTAACATCCACATCCAATTATGCAATCAAATTGTGCTACAAAAATGGTTTTAAGAAAGACAACATAAGGGCATGCAAATGCAATCATATCCACCCTATTAGTCATATTTATGCATACACAAAAGTGAGTTTTTGGAGTAAAAAAGGGTTTCTAGAACTTACGAGTAAATTTGATATTTGAATTTGACTTCAAGAGATGGATTGATTGAGAAGCTTACAACCACGAGAAATAATTAAGGAAAATAATCAAATACCTATAAAGATTTGGCTTATCATCCAATCATATATATCTCAACCCCACGTTCTCACTTAAAATTTATATAATGAACACGAATTCTTACAAGCTGAAGACACTAACCTCACAACTCCTTTCTGAATTTCTTCATACCCTCGCAACTTCCTTCTGGCTCAAAAAGATAAATCATAACCTTTTCCTTGGATATTAATTGTGAAAAGGATAAGGAAGAACAATCGCAGGAAAAAATTTAGTAAATAAATAAATTCTATAAATGTTAGATTACTTCAATTAGAAAAACTTAGCGATGTTACAACACACTCACTAAAAACTTAACATTTTCTCAATATGAACTTATGGAAACAGATGTAGAATCAATTAAGGCTGAGAAGACATAAACGTGAACAAAATTCGATGCATTTTTTTAATTTAAAAACTATCAAAAGAATGATCTAAAGGAACTCTTGAGCACTTCGCAATAATATTTGCAAGGAACAATGAAGGCTACCAAATGCTTACTGAGCAAGAGTTGTTTGCAAATGTGAACTAAAGGAATGAAAGTAATGGGGAATTTTTGGGAGTAATGATGGGGTATTTATAAACAAACAAAGAAATGCATAAATGAAATGAAAGCTATATTAAGAAAAGCTTAGAAGAATGAAAAAATTTCAGCTTTTTCATTCTCTTAGTAGGTATGGGTCCAAAGAGAGATTCAGGGAATCAAAAGAAGATGAAATGTCTCCTAAGAATTCTATTAAAAAAAGATACAAAAGTTTTCATGCAATTTGGGGGCCACTTAGTAGATGCCAAGGACACCTGTACAGTAACTAAACATGGGACCTTGACAAAACATGGCCAAGAAAAATTTCAAAAACCTTCGACAGAAGCAAATATCAAGGGGCATCCTTAACAAAGAGGGAATAGTTTAGAAGTTCCTATAGACAATAATCATGTATATTGACACAACAAGAAAGAAATTTTAAAAATTGTTATTGGTCTGCGTCTTATTTTCACCACTCAGGTTCAAGTCATGTGGTAATCAACTAGGTCTATTAAAGACCTATTAAGTTTGAGCGAACTTGAAATTCTAATTCATATGGTCATATTTATCTTACAAAACAAGAAGTATTGTAGTAATTGAGATAATAAGTGTGAATATCATGGAAATATGGGCGTCGGAGGGAGATGGAGTACACCATTGATTCCAGAATATTCAGACTTCAAAATAAAAATGAGATTACCAAATTAAACAATTTTTAGAAACTGCCCTCATTAACTCCGAATTTGCTACTAACGTATGAAGGCAATTAGTACTACCAGGAGTTAATTAGAGTAAATTGTAGAGATACAAGGCTAAATAATCTCCTTGTTTGTCTCAGCTTATTCCAGTCAAGCTTCAAGAAGATTGTGTCAACAACATTCACTCTAAATGAGCTTTAATATACATCTCTAAAGAAAATCCCTTGAGGCGGTTATATTGGAGCTTCTATTCCATCTTCCATTCCAGCAGAATCGTTCAGTAAACCTATGTGGAAACTTATTTATCACTTTTGATTGTTGCTCCTTTACATAAGTGGTTATCATTCTTTGTAGAGTTGTAATCACAACCTCCAAAAGCTATGACATAAACAATCACAATAGGACTACCAATGAAATTGCTTTTCAAGCCGCTCTCCAAGTTTATTAGCTCAATTTACGAATCATCCTTCCAATTCAAAGAAGGCTCAGACTCAATAATATAAGATATACTTCATTCTGACATGGCCTCCCTCTATGATCTAGAGCACAATTTGAGGCAAGCCAGCTTAGGAAGGTTTCATTGGAAGATAATGAAGAAAGTCAATCACTCAATTTAAGAGGGGGCACTACAATATTCTTCAACATAACCATTTTTTCTCGCTCACCAGAAAAGACAAAAGCCTAGTTAGATCCTCTAATAGTACCTAGACTCAAAAACCTTTTAGAAGTAAATTAAGCGGTTGTTTGTGATATAGCTTTAGTAGGATTTCATAAATCTGTAAATCAGTAAATTCACAAAATCCAAAAATTCGTAAATTCACGGAACTCCGGCATTTAACAGTTTGGCTGGATTTAATAAATAAATAGTGTTAAAATTCCCTACCAAATAGCCCGGAAGGTTTATTTCAAAATGTAATATGTGTATGCTCAGAGTTGATGCAAAAAAAGTAATCATTCTTCCATCCATAACAAAGTTCAGTATTGAGGGATGAAAAATCAGAATGTGTCAATATTTCAAAACCGAAATGAAGACATGAAGTTTCTAATGGTCCAAGGAACATTGTTTTGAAGCGAATTCTTCAGGCGAAAAAAAAATTGTACAACTATTTAGATTGAAGTATGCCTATATGTCAAATAAGATTGCAGCGAGACTATCTAGACAAAAACTTCAAAACTCAATATGCTTGTGAATCGCATTACATGTACATATGAAATGTGCAGACTTTAATGAATATAAAAAAAGGAACTAAAAAAAACGATTCCGATACCTGCACACCCCTATTCATCATCTTATGCTCTAAACTATGAATTACTTCATTCTCCTCGGCAGGTTTTTGATATGTGATCCACATGACTTGGGCACCAACATTTCTTAGAAGAAATGCTAACTCCATTAGTAGCAAAGGTCCACCTGCAAAATGCCCAAACAAATATCATACTTAAGAATTTCAGTCAGCCGACTTAGAAGAGAAGTCTGGGTATCACCTTCTCAAAATAATCAAGAGCACCGTATTTAGCTAATAAAGGTCCAGTGCACTGATCTTCTAGATCAACTAAAAAGAAGAACATGGGCGCCCAATCTCTCCTTATTCGTCTAATGGATAAAATGTATAAATTAAAAAATAAAGTTGATTAAAATCTGCATTAATTATGTTCAAGATCATGATGCAAAATGTTTCTTGTAAAAAACCTTTTAATTTTATATCCTACTTAATGTTGCTTGTATTTAGTTTACTTATACAGTGATCATCAATTCAACTTCTTATAGATGGTCTTATAAACTAAGCTTGAATTCAAAAGTATTAGAAAGCTTTCCACTTGCACAATATGATCTTCTTAAGTCAGCACGGCAGCATTGCACTTACAATAAATATTGAATGAATGATACATTGTCCATAAACATTTTTAATAGGGTAATTATGATGAAGACGAAAAGCACTTTTTCATATTCTATTAAATGAAAAAGGGATACCTTTCATTTGGATGAGAATACATTACAATTATTTAACAAGAATATTAAATAAAGAGGGGGCAGGGGGCAGGGGGCAGGGGGCAGGGGGCAGGGGGCAGTAGGCTCAACTGTGACTCCTATATCCAACAATATCATTGTCAAAAGTTTAAGGAAAAAAAATTCAAGCAATACAATGTTCATACATTTTTATGTTTGTTTTTTTCTTTTTTTTTACTTAGAAAGCATTTTTTTTAAAACAATGAATTTAGTATATTTCACCATTCAATTGTGTACAACAATAAGCCAATAATGTTTTTAAGCCATACAATTATACAAACACCTTCAAAATCCCTCAAAAGTGATTGTTTTTATGTCATTACCCAAAATGAGTGGAAGTAAAAAAAAAAAAAAATCAAATTTTAAAACCTGTTTCTATCAGCTAGCAACCAAATAAGAAGCTCTTTTCTTACTCATACTGTAGCTTGTAGTAAGAAAAATGTTTTAAACAATAATAATTTCATTTTTGCTCATTTTGAGTGTGAAAAACGAAATCGTCGCATATGAGATATTTTAAAGGTGCATATAGAGTTTAAAAATAATATTGAGTTCTAACTACATGCCAACAAATAATTGAAACTAATAAATTCATCAATTTTTAAAAACATGATTCCAATTCCACAAAATCAGATAAGGCCACAGAACTCATTTGGTTGTTTCTATATGCAAAACATTTTTAGAAAATAATGGATGTGCTTTCTTTCGCCTCATGTGAGAAGTTAAAATTATTGTCTATTCAAAGATGTTTTGAGAGAATTTTGTGAAGCATGGAGTGGATGCTGTTTTTATCGTTTTCAAATAAAATTTTTTGAAACATGGTGGTTATGTGGCTGCAAGTAATGTTTAATTCAAGTAGGCTGTAATAAATCTCATAAATTCATATTTACTAAATCTTGTAAGAGTTAAATCAAAAAGTTTTTACCCATGATAGATGTTAAATCTCATTAAATTCTAAATTATAGTTTAACCGACATATTCAATATGAAAAAGAAGAGAAGGCAGAATGAAGAAAAATGAGGTACATATCTTACATGCTATTTTCCCATGGATTTAATTGATCAGATATTTAGCCAAAATGGGAGAATATTATGATTTAAGAATATATGAGGATTTATATGACTTATTATATATGTGTGTGTGTGTGCGCGCGCGCGCGCGCGCCAATATTTAACCTAAATCCTCGCTGATACTGCAACCAAATAGGACTTCACAAGCGACCGAGTGAGTTTAAAGATGCGCTCAAATACGATAGGTTGAAGCATGGGACAAGCCTTCCACCTCAATTACAGTTACCTGAAAGAGATAGCTCGTGGGAAACGAGAAGCACGAGCTTGGACCTCATGAAATCCAGAGGATTATTCTCGACATTACCGACCGGCGCCAGGAGGCGAGCGCTATCCACCGCTGCTGAAGATACAATGCTGTCCCGGCGACAATCAGATGTGTCGAGAGTGCCACGAAAACAGAAGAAGGCTGTCGTTGTAAGAAAGACAGCGGAGAAGAGTAAGAGGAGGTGTTTTCTCTTCTGGAGTGCAAAACTACCAGGTGCAGGCTTTGACATCACGAACGGGTGGCTTTGGCCCTCTCTCGCACGCAAGATTTGGGATTTGAGCATGATATAACCTAAATTCCGTCAAACAGTAAAAATGTCAACTTTAATAAATTCATTTGGAGGAGAAGAGAGGCGTCGGACGGCATGGAGAAGCGCCGGCGAGAGCTTCGGCCTAGAGGGAGGAAGAAGAGGGTCGGCCAGGTTTTCGAATGGAGAGGGAGGAAGAAGAGGGCTTCGATCGAGCGAATCCTTCGTGGATTGGAGGCGCCGAAAAAATTGAAGGATGGGGCGAATCCTTTGGGATTCAGCGCTGCGTTAATTTTTCGGGGCTTAGGCCCTAGGGCCCGAATGGGAGAAATTATTGCACAAGGAATTATACCCAGCCCTCTGTGCGGAATAATCTTTTGGAGGGGTATTGATTATTAAGTTATTTAGAGGGTATGGGCATTGGGTATTGGGTATTGGGTATTGGGTATTGGATATTGGATATTGATAGGTTATTATAAGAGTATTGGATGGGTATCGAAGGAGCTACGTGCAGACTGCATACGTACTTCGTATGCAATAATTTCTCGTGGAAGAAAAGGCGAGGGCTTTCAACCTAAGAAAGAGGGCGTGAGTATTTATTAGAGAATTTTGTATTATTTTAATTTAATATTATGAGTTTAATTAAATTTGTTGATTTACACACAAGTCGACCCAGATCGAGACCCTATCAATATTAATGTCCTTACTGGCTAAAATCGACGTTCCGGACGCATTAACGCGGTCTGTTTCGTCATCCTGGGCCACCCGGATAAGTTCGACGACGGTCAAGCCAATTTAACTTTAATTCGCGTGCATCACAACAAAAGAAGTTATTTTGGTCTGATCGAAGTCATTTAACGAGCAAATTGATGATTGGTCTTCGCTTAAGCGAGAACATAGTCGAACATATTGCACTAGGCAAAATGTCAAACGTCGCACAGGGCAGGGTCCACCTATGGCTTTCAACATCCTTATAAGAACTCAACAAGAGTTTCAATGTGTCGGTTTTTAACCGACTCAAGTGGATATTGAGGATTTAGAACCGTCTATATGAAACTTCAAGGAGAGTAGAAATGACTTGAATTTCTAAATATATTGGGTTCCAATCTAGTCTTCTAATAGAGTCTAAAATAGGAAAATCCTAAAGCTAGATCCTAGGCTCTAAGGAGAAGAAAAAAGAAAGACCTCAAAATTGAGGTCAACAGCCAATATTTAACCTAAATCCTTGCTGATACTGCAACCAAATAAGACTTCACAAGCGACCAAGTGAGTTTAAAGATGCACTCAAATACGACAGGCATGGGACAGGTTGAAGAGAGATTCAAAGAAAGCGAGGAAGAGGAGTTTACCTGCTTCGGCCTTCCTGGATTCGTGGTTGGTCGAGGAAGAGGAAAGCGCAATGGCCTCGCGAAATGGCTAGGCAGAAGACGCGAGGTGAGGGAGTTTACCTGCTTCGGCCTTCCTGCTTTAGCCTTCCTGCTTCAGCTCGGTTGAGGAAGAGGAAGGCGCAAGGCAGAAGCCTCCGGTTGCTGAAGAGGAAGGTGCTTGGCAGAAGATGCGAGGCGGGGCAATATTGATTATTGGTGAGGCGAAAGCTGGGGTTGCGGGGTATATCCCGTGGCCCGTTTTCTGCCGGTTTTGGCTTCGTCCCGCTACGAAGTTGAGCGCCAAACACTAAATTTTTGCGGTTTGGTAGCGCGCCGCTGGAAAAAAGTAGCTCCAAACAAGACCTTAGTCTTATCGCTGCACAATCTGTCTGAGTATGAAGTGACGCAGGTTCTTTTGGTCTCTGCCACATTTAGTCCTTGGTGAAATTACATTGGTAATCTGATGTTGGTAAGGTCTAGGGCGGAAGATGACTTATCAACTTGTTTCCTTCTCTGTAATGTTTGTAATTTAGGCTATGTTTGCAACCATCTCATGTGGACATAAATTACATCTCTAGCAAGAAAGAAAGGCACCAAAATTTAAAAAAAAGGGTATACAGTTCTCTGCTAAAATGTTTCATCAAACAGATTCTAAGAATTGAAAATATATGTTTTTGTAGACATTGGAGGACATTCTACTTTTTGGCGTATAGTCATCTCAATAGAGTTTTCCACCATTTTGTGATGTTATACTTATCCATACATATGTTTAATATGTTTGAGAGATAATATATTCACCTTTGATCGAGATCCTTGTACTAGCAATGTTCCTGTTATTAGTACTTGATTATTTATGATTTGCTGATGCATTTTGCTTACTGCAATTGACTCTGTATATTCTGTCACTTTATTTAGGTGTTCCAAATCCTACTAGACAATCAAATGGAGTAAGTTTTCCGACATCAACACAATTGAACCCATTCAGTCAAACGAGTCCTTTTGGTCAAAATATTATTTTTGGTCAAACAATCGCATTTGGTCGGGCTGTTGCTAATCCTTTCTCATCCACCACGTCTTCAAATCCTTTTGCTCCTAAAACTTCAGCTTTTGGTTCTACTAGTTTTGGATCATCATCAGCTTCGCCTTTTAGCTCACCTTTCTCATCATCCTCAGCAAGCCCTTTTGGCTCAACATCTCCACCCCTTCATTATTTGGGGCACCTTCGTCTGGATTTGGTTCTAGCAGTTCATCCTCTATTTTTGGCAGTGGAAGTGCTCAGGCATTATGTTCGTCTCCTTCTATTCTTGGCTCCTCAATGGTGGGATCCACTTCTTCCTTTATATCTGGTCTAACTTTTGGCAACACTCAGTCTTCTGGGTTGTTTTCTTTAACTGCTTCTCTTGGTCAAACGCCTTCTCCCTTTGGGCAGTCTACTGGTTTCCAACAGAGCCCACCCGCTTTTGGTTCAAGTCTATTCAGCACGCCATCAACTGGCTTCGGTGAAACCTATTTAGCAGTTCAAAACCTTCATCAAGCAATCCTGCAGGATTTGGTCAACTGACTGTAAGTGAAATTTTGCATTTTTTCTCATAACTTCGACCTGAATGTACCTTTTGCTTTAATTTTTTTCTAATATGTTAGAATTAATATGTACGTGTGTCTATATATATATATATATATATATATATATATATATATATATATATTCTTTTTGTTGAACTAAATGACATTGTTTTTTCACTGTACCTCTGCTTGCTAGCCCTCCTTTTTCACTCATTTTCAACAGTCTACTCCTTCAGAAGCATCAAGTAAATATTCTTTTGGTAACCTTGGGCGGGCACAAATAGGTACTATATCATTAATGTAATTTTTTATTTCCTTCATAAACCTAATTTTTAAGTACCTTTTATAGTAACTTCTCATGTCACATTTACCATCTTCATTTCAGCTCCGATCAACCAACTGTATATGAAATTTAGCATTTTTTTTCCCATAACTTTGACCTGAATGTAAATTTTGCTTTAAATATTTGTTCTTCTAATATGTCATAATTAATATATACATACATGTATGTATGTGTGTGTGTGTGTGTGAAGATAGCGGCTAGTTATTCTGCTAGGATTTCGCCCGATGGGGATTCCCTTCATTGATTCCTCGGCTTCACTCCACCGACTTTGTCGAAGATAACTCCGCCCGCGCCCCTTTTTTGCTTATGTTCCCGCAGCGATACCACGATACTTAAACTCTCGGTGTTGACACCTGGTTTCTCAAAAAAGTATCTCATAAAAATTGTAAGCCTGTAATCTTTCTCTCTGAGGCCAAGATCTCCACCTTAGTTTCATCCTGTCGGCTAGTCTTAGTGCGGAAGTTTCTCTATGGAAGCCCTAAACTCGAGCTAATTTGAAAAGATTTTGAGCAAATGAGGATGAAAGGAGAATGAAAGATTGGTAAACTTGACGGTAGACATATTCTCATAAATTATCAGATGATGAAGTCATGTTCATTTGTTTGCGAGAAGATTCGTTCAAATAGATAACCGTGTGATGAAGGTTTTAAAAAGGACAGTCGATTTTGACCCTTTCACTGAACCTCCTACCATTCCTGTATGGCAGACTCCAAAGTTATTTCTACAAGAAATGCTCCTGTAAGGAATTCTTCATATGATAGTGTTAGAATTATGTATTAATTTAATATTATAATAGATAGTCTGACTGGTAATTTCTTATTTACCTTTCTTCAGTGGCAGACCTGCTATTCAAGCTAACATTGTCATGCAACCCACGTGCATAACAAATCCTTTTGGAACGCTCCCTGTGATGCCTCGGATGTCTATTGGTTGTGTGGGTTCTTCTGTTCCCTCAGTTTAATATGGAATTTCGAGCATGCTGTAATCTTTTTGAAATCTCACCAGTTATATTTAGTGACCACTGATTACACTCTTGTGTTATGTATTTTTTTCTTTAGTAAGGTGTTGAAATAATCCGCTGACCATTTACATAGGTTCATTTTATTCCCAGAGTGTACTGAGTATCAAATTACTCCTCGGACTCTTTAAATTGGGGTCGGGGACTATTTTATCTTATTTTAGAAGATATTGGAACTAAAATGACCCTCTGTAAAGAGTCAGGAGACTATTTTCACACTTTTTCATTTTTTGTTTCACTAGTTTTGCTAAATAAACATAGCAATTGATCTTGCTTGCTTTAGGAAATGGTTTTATATTAGTGCCACATTTCAAATTGAAATGATATTTTATTTTATTTTTACAGAAACGTTTCTGACAAACCAGCTCCAGTAAGGTATTCTTCTTTAGTGGCTCCTAGACATGTATCATAGAGAAGAATATGATTGCTAGCCAGGAGATATCAACCTAAAAGCGATAGTGAAAGGGTTAGCTTATTCTTTAGTAGCTCCTAGACATCTATTTTATTATTATATATTGTAATTGTTCTCTGATTATACAAGTTATAAATATATTTATTATATTTAATATGTATAATTATTATACATAATAAAAATACTAATAAATTTATAATATTAATATAATTATTAAATATATATTATATTATTATATTTGATATATATCTATAAATATTATTAGAATATATATAATATATTTATATATATATTATAACTTAACAATATAAGTAAATTTATAACTATTTATTAATTATTTAAAAATATGTTTGTCGGCTATTTTTTTGAAAATAAAGTTTTAAAATTTAATTTAATGTAATAGGTAAAATATTTTTTTTTATTTTTGAAAATGATAGTATATATATATATATTATTTTGAAAATAACGAGACCAGATAGATCTCATATGTTAAATAGTTTAAATAGTTGAGCACAATACCACAAGTGACACATCATCTTGAAAGATGAGCGTATCACTTGTTAGTAGGCTTAATTATCTAAACTTAAAGGTTTATGACTCTATTTTGGTCTGCGTATTTTATAGCCAACAAATTCCTCTATCTAATACACAGATTAGACGAGGTTTAGTTTAATCTCGGGTTCTTAATTCCCTATAAGGGCAAGCCCCTATAGTTAATTACATCTTAAGCGACTGAAATCACCTAAGAAAACTCTCTATAAGGATCATGGGTTTCGTCTTCAAGAATTTCAACGTTCAAGTTTTCACGATTGGTTGTAAGAAAATCAGAGGGAATGGTTCAATATGGAACAGTTATTTTCAGAGTCCAAAGAAGTAAAGAGTAGGAGACGTCGAAGATACTGAAAGAGCTTCAGTGACATCTCAAACTAACATATGATTGGGCTTTATATCTTTGAAAGTGAAGTTATATTTGATATTTCAATCCTGTAAATTATTTAGATGATTTGGGATTTATATCTACATGTCATATGTAAATGACCAAAAAAATGAGAGGATTTATGTCGTGCCAAACGACAACCTCGGAATCCTAAACAGTTTAGGACTTATATCGTACGATATAAAATCGTACTAAGTCCTAAAAGATAGTGTGAGGGTTTATGTCGTATCAAACGACGACCTCGACGCCCTATAGATGTTATTTAAATCTACGAAAGTCCGATCGAAGATCCTTCATTCGTTCTCTGTCATCTCGTCTCGAGAAAGGATAAAGATAGGGGAGAAAAGAGAAGAACATGCCTCGAACGGCCTATCCTAAGGGTATATGCAAGGGAATAATTAAGGTAGACATGTATAAATAAAAAAAAGGAAACAACCATGCCCTAAATGGCCTATCCTAGGGGTATGTGCAGGTGTGCAAGAGAAGTAATAATTAAAAGCATGAATATGAGTAAATGTGTACAATAATGAAAAGTAAATGAATGCACGACAATATATATTAAATAAAATAAAAGAGCTGTGCAGTAAAAAAAAAGTGTACCTGGCAAATTCTGTTGATGCCCCAAAAGCAAGCTAATAACTACAAGTATCTGTATAATCAAATTTAGTTATAAACATATAAAAGATCAAAGTGGGGGAATAAGAATTCTATTTGAGGATAGGCTCAGTCTATAGAGTTCTTTTTTTTATCTCGATCCCACAGGCAACCCGAAGTATTGAAGTCTGTATCAATTTCAAATAAAGTCACCAGCAAATCACCATAGAGTAGGCAATCCTAGTCCCTACCACTTAATTGATTAGTGAACCAGTTTGTAGTATCTGAATTTTGAAAGTGTAGCATCTTTGATTGTAGTATTTGAATTCTTATAAATGTAATGTCTGATGTATAGTATCTGGTGTGTGATGTGTGATGTGTAATGTGTAGTGTATAGTGTGTGTAGTGTATAATGTGTTATTTAATATATGGTGTGTGTGTATGTGTGATATTTGATAAGATGTGCTAAATATGTTGTGTATATATGTGTGATATTTAATATATGGCGGGTGATAATTAACATGTGATGTGTGTATAATAGGTTTGATAATTACATGTGTTGTGTTTGATATGATGTGTTTGATGTGTTGTATGTGTTGAATTTGATTTGATATGCTAATATAGTGTCTGATGTTGTGCAAGTGCAGTGTTTGTTGCTGTGCAAGTGTAGTATTTGTCACTGTGCAAGTATAGTATAGTATCTGTTGTGCGAGTGTGGTGTTTATTTATCGTGCCAGTGTGGTGTAGTATCTGTTATCGTAGTATCCGTTACCGTATCAATGTAATACCCGGTGTTGTAGTATCTGTTGTTGGTTCACAAATTTCTTAAATGTAGGAATTAGAACTACCTAAACTATAGGATAAAATGGGCATATAAAATTGAGTATTGATTTTATTTTGTTTCAGCTATAAAAGCATGTTTATTGAAGTTTATGCATCATTGCCTGTATCCCGCATTTCCAACTTATGTACCCACTTTGATATTTCATATGTTTATCAATAATGAAGCTTTACAAAAGGCTGCAATCAACATATTTCTAATACATCATTTCAGCTAATTAAAGTAAAGAGAGTTGTTGAAATATTCCTTTTAATTTAGCCTCAACTAAACTATTCTGATATCAAATAAAAAAAAATTAAAGCTCTATTTCAACAGTTTAAAGCAAAGGGTATTCCAAAGTTTTCCAATGCACAGTTCCAGAAAGCCAAATTAATAAATAACCCATGAAATTTCTAAAGAAAACTTCAGCAGGTTATAGCAAAGAAAAAAAAACTCATAATTTTAAAGTTCAGATTAATCAAATCGAACTAGAGAAAGCATCCCAATATTAAGGAACCCGAGGAGAAATCCAAAACCCCATACTTAAACAAGCTGGAGTAGGAGAAATCCAAAACCCCATACTTAAATAAGCCGATTTCAACTTCTTCATACATGCAATCCCAAATTTGGCTTCAGTAGAATCAAAACAAAAGGAAATTTCACAAAGACTTCTAATTAAATGAACCGAGATAAAAAGAACATTATAATTTCAAGGCTAGGCTCCAGCAAACCAGGACAAAGAGAAGTATCCAAGATCAAATCCAAATGCTACTGGAGAAGAGCCAGCTCAATTCCACACTATGGTAGTTCCATTACAAAGCTAAACTCGAGCCACCATATGACATCTAGTTGAGCCAACAAGATAAGCCCAACTATCAATTCTAAATAATAAAACCAAAATTAAATATGCATATTCAATACAACAACATGATGATTTAAAGACTGAATATATGAGTGTGAAGAAATTGGGTAATACATATTTAATTATAGAAGTGTGGAATAGGTAAAGAGCTTAAAATTCTGCACATGTAAAATTGAGTTAAGGTGTTAGATATGTAAATATCAAGATTACATGATGTGCATGTAATTTTCTATAATCAAAACTGGATACATATGTACACACACCAAATTGAACATGAATATATGTTGCAGTAATGAGGTTTATGATTTCAGCATATATTCCCCAAGGATAGATTATTGTTTCTCATTTGTCTCATTTCATAAATGCTCAAGGAACTGATTTACAGCATTAATATTTCGAACATGCATCAAATATGAAAGCCAATAACCCCAAATTCATCAGCTTTCTTTATCAGTTGAAGCAAATTGAAGTGCAGCTTCAATAAATTGAAAAAAAAAAAAAACTCACGAATTTCCCAAATTTCTGCCTCAGCAGACTAGAACAAAGAACAAGCCTCGAAAGACTTAAGTTTAACTTCAAATTAAACTAAATTTCTGCTTCAGCAGACTAAGAATGCAAGAAAAAATGAAACTAAATCAATTTCTTGCAATGTCATAATCTGAAATTTCAAAATCCAAAAGTCAGGTTTCAGCAGATTAACCCAAAGAAATCTCTAAGACTTGAAGGCTTTGGTGTTTGGCAAATCAATTCATAAAGACCTTCCAAAAGTTCTAGAGTTCAACTCCTCATTTTAAACAATTAAAGCCATAACTTTCAAAGCAAAGCAAAGCTAAGCCAAACTGACCAAAATCCATGAATTCAACATATAAATCAAATTCAAGCCTACCACAGCCCTTTTCAAATATGTTCGATTATGAAGTTTTGACTCCAGCAAATCCATTGAAACTTAAAGAAAGAAGACTGAAGTTTTCATGTGGGAAATGTAAATTTAAAGGTTTAAGTGTTATATATGTAAATATTATAAAAGAAATCAGAAAATCATATATATATATATATATATATATATATATATATATATATATATATATATATATATATATATATATATATATTAAGTGTTAAGTATGTAAATATATATATAGGTTTGAAGTGTTATACTTGTAGATACTAATGTGAAGCAAAAAGAAAAAAAAATCTACCAATCCATCACCATAAAACATGCAGATATGCTATAGATGATCCTATACAAGTATGAAATAATTAATTATCCAGTGGTGAGGCTTAACCAAGTCTGAGAACAGCAATTTAAACAATTATGCCCTAGGAGCCTGTAATTCATTCTTGTGACAAAGTAACGAACTCATTAATAATATGATACAATGCTCAAATACTCCAACACACGGAAGAATTTAAAGATGCCTCACAAATCCAAGCACTACTCCGAATGTCTGCAAATTCAGACAGAATAAGAATTGATACTACTCCAAGTATCCCATCTCCAAAGAATAATTTTCAAAATAATCATGAAATAAAACCTGTACACATCAATTAATCTTATAAACAGTCCAAGAATACGTTTGTCCCAAATTAAATCTCATAGTATAATAAACAACACCTCCCCTCATATTACATATTCCATTAGTTAAAACATATAAGAAAATGACATTCAAAAATATTTTTGCCTCCAAGTGTTCACTGGACTGAAAGAAACTTTTTTCCATCAAATTAGGAGAAGAGAGAAAGGCTTTAAAAGCATTTAAAATTGTAAACCATATCTGATTAAATATATAACTGTTAATTAAAATCCCAATGACTTCTTTACATTATCTACAAGAGATCATTTCCTCTTTATGAAAGGAATTAGAATAGAATGTATATTTCAACAATTCAAAATAGTAAAAGACTATAATTCTGACCACTCATAACCAAGGACTCCCAACATGAGAGTGAACATTGTATTAGACAACCAAAGAGAACGGGAAAACAAAGAATTGTTCACAGAAACCATAGATTTCAATGTGTGGTCCTCCAAGAATTTCATATACCATTCTCATCTCAATCACAAAGTAAATTACAATTGTCTTATAAAGAAATAAGAGCTTAATGTCATCCATTCCAACTACATGAAACCGTCTCGTGAAATGACTAGGGCAGGACAAAGTAGAATAGAGCAGGAAGAGTAAGAGGAGAATTTTCCCTCAAGAAAAAAAAACAGTCAGACAAGAATCCTCAAATCGCAAGAATTATTCTCGAAATATGTTTTTTTTAAAAAAAAACAATAACCCGTTATATTCATTCTTCTCGACAGAGAAGGAAAATGTAAGTCGAGTATAATGAAAACATCTCAAGTTCTTTCCCATAGAAAAGATCACAACGAACTGCATATCCAAATGATTCGAGATAAAACAGGTAGTAAGCAAGTGCGTACCGATTCTAAATTAAGAATTTCATTTCTAGCTCCTGACTTTCCAAATAAAAGCGTAATAGAAATCCAAAAGTAAATATTATATTAGATGGCCGAAGAAGAGATGAAGGTAAGAAGAACTTACCTCAAGAAAATCTGAGACACAACAACAATTACTAACGAGAGAAACTCAAATCTCAAAAGAATCAACAACCTTTAAACTCCTCCTTCTTTCCCTCAGAAAACTTCTCAAAAGAAATATTACTAAGAGAAATCAAATTTTAGAAAAGAAGATCTCAGCCAGCCCTACTCTCTCTCGAAGAGAGGTATCTATAGGCGACGGGGACAGAAGGCTCACGGTGATGAGAACTCTATCATTAGCAGGAAAACCGACCAAAACAAGCCACAAGGAAGGTTACCTGACTCGTTTGGGTGGGAGAGTTTGTTACAAGAATGTGACCGGCGGTTATTATCGGAAAGAATGTCGGTTGTAGATCGGAAAGAATAAAGGTTACCGGAAGACCGACAGGAAGTTTCTCGAATCTGGTCGAGAGGGGAAGCCGGAGGGGGAAGAGAGGCGCAGGCTTTCGGCTAGGGCACGGGAAAACAGCACGCGATAAGAGACGGTGAACAGTGCCCGTTCGTGAGATTAGGTAAATATAAGTGCTAATATATTTTATTAAAACATTTATTATTATTATTATCACCTGTAAATAAAAAAATTAATCATTATTATTTCATTTAAATTCGTCGACTTTACACGCAAATCGAGTCAATTTGAAACACTATCAAATTATATGTCTTTCCCTGCTAAAATCGACGTTTCGGAAGCATTGGCGCAGTCCGTTTCGTCATCCGGAGCCGTTCGGACAAATTCGTCGACTGTCGAGTCAATTTAAATTCAAATTCGTGCCACGTGGCGCAATAAAATTATTTTGACCCGACCGGAACCATTTATTGAGCAAATTAATGACCGGTCTTCGCTTAAGCGAGAACCATAGTCAAACATATTGCTCGTGGCAAAAAGTCAAACGTCGCACGCAGTGGGGTCCACCTATGGCTTTCAAATCCTTATAGGAACTCGACAAGAGTTTCAATACGTCGGCTTTTAATCGACTCAACTAGGTGTCGAGGATTTAGAGCCGTCCATATGAAACTTCGAGGAGCGAGGAGATGGCTTGAATTTCTAAATATGGTGGGTCCCGGTCTAGTCCTCTAAGAGAGTCCAAAATAGGAAAATCCTAAGGCTAGATCCTAGGCTCTAAGGAGAGAGAAAAGAATGACCTCAAAAATGAGGTCAACAAATGGACCCCCAATAGGTGTGGTGTGCTGTACAAGCACGCCGCGCCTATTGGCGTTGACTGAAATGATCAACCCAATCGCAAATGAATGTTCAAGTAACCATACTTGAAACAAATCAAAAAATCAAATTAGAGTTAAAGTGAAGTTATGTTCCCGCTGGGGATTAGCAGGTGTACATTCAATTCATCGATGTGAGTTTGAATTTCCAAAATATGTGTAAGGAAATGATTCAGAAGCATGCCTCTGATCGTAGAGAATGTGACGAGGAAGGAATAGGACTAAGCCTATCTCAAATATGTGCTGAGGAAAGATTAGGATAAAACCTATCCCAAAGCAATATGAATGTATGGTGAGAAGAATAAGGCTAAACCTATCCAAAGGATATGTATAAACAATATGTATAAATAAAATGTATAAACAATATGTATAAATCATATGTATGCTGGATGGGAATCAGAATATAGGTACTGACCCCGAGAAGAGAACTGGAATATGGGTACCAGCCTCGGAATGAGAATCGGAATATGGGTACCGATCTCAGGAGATGGGAATCAGAATATAGGTACTGACCCCGAGATGAGAACTGTAATATGAGTACCAGCCTCGGAATGAGAATCGAAATTTAGGTATCGATCCCGGAAAAATGAGAGTCGAATTTAGGTATCGACCTCGAAGGAGAGAACCGAAATATCGATATCGGCCTCGGAATGAGAATCGAATATGGGTACCGATCTCGGGAGATGGGAATCGAATATAGTGCACGACCCCGAGATGAGAACTGGAATATGGGTACCAGCCTCGGAATGAGAATCAAAATTTAGGTATCGATCTCAGAAGGATGAGAGCCATAATATAGGTACTGACCTCAGAAGGAGAGAACTGAAATATCGGTATCAGTCTCGGAATGAGAATCAGAATATGGGTACCAATCTCAGGAGATGGGAATCAGAATATAGGTATTGACCCCGAGATGAGAACTGGAATATGGGTACCAGCCTCGGAATGAGAATCAAAATTTAGGTATCGATCTCAGAAACATGAGTGATGCATTGTGTAAATTATGTAGGAATGTGATAATTTGTGTAAGAATATTGTTGACCTCATTTTTGATGAGGTCTTCTCTTCTTCTCTTTAGTACTTAGGATCTAGCCTTAGGCTTTTCCTTCGACTATCTTAGAGGACTAGAATTGGGACCCACCTTTTAGAAATTCAAACCACTTCTTAACTCCCTGCAAACTCCACAAACTTGACTATAGACCCCTAATCACCTAGAGGGTTGAAATCAAATGTGGAAGTTTAAAAGATGAGTTCCTATAGGACTCTTTGGCCTTAGGACTGCCCTGGGTGGCCTGGTCTGGTAAAGGGCTGACTTACACATACACTACACCTATGCACTACACTTTCACACACCTCCTAAAACACACCCTTACCCAACTTAACTTCCTGACTCATGTAGGTGATTCACATGGATGGTCCTTAACCCCTAAGCCCTTGGCTAAGAGGGTTAGGAACAACATAGTGAATGCCTCAAATGAGTCCCTTCATGGCTCATATGGGCTTGATATGGCTCCATGGCCCAACCAAAATGATTTCATTTCACTTACATCCACCCAATCTTCAATTTTCCAAATTTTCAATTTTTGACCCCCGGGACCCAACACCCGCCAACCTACCCAAAGCCCTGAATAGCCCAAATTTCTCAGAAATTTCCAAATTACCCAAAATTCTCCAAAATCATTCCCAAACATTTCCACATCACTCAAATTGATCATCCATACCCAAAAATGCCAAAAATTCCAAGAAAACCTCCCAATACCCTCCAAATACCCAAAATACCCCTCTCGACCCAAAAATCCAAAAATTCAGAAAATTCCCAGAAAATTCCAGAAAATCCCAAATATTCCCAATTTCATTTTGTTTAACTACACCATGGGCCAATTTTGTCAATTTACCCCACTTTTATCAAAACCCCCAATTTGACCCATTTTAACCTAAAGTAAACCCAATGTCAAACCAAATCTACCCAATTGACCCCAATTTTGGTTCAATTCAATTCTAAACTTCAATTCAACATCCCTAACACCAATCTAGACCAAATAAAAGCCCAATTTGATTGGCATTGGGATCCAATTTCACTTTTGGCCTTAAAGCCCAATTTGGACCTATGACCCAAACCTAACCCAAACTCACCCAATTCAACTCCAATTAACCCCAAATCTTTTCCAAACCTTCCTTAACATCCCCATAAACAAAACACTAACATGATTTTCCCAAAACTTTGATCCAAACCCCACTCAAATTTAACCCAAAGCTAAAAGGCCCATTTTTGACCTAAACCCAAACCTAGCCCAAATGAGCCCAAATCCCCAAAATCAAAACCTAACCAAAGCCAAAACCTCTTTGAAACACTCCCATAAACATTTCCCAACATTAATTTTACATCAATTTCAACTCTAGCCCAACATTGGCCCAAGTTAGCCCAATTTGACCCACCTTAGCCCACTTACCAATTAAACCCAAATTCAAACCAATTCAAACCCAAATCACCTCAAACTTGTTTCAAACCACTCATGAAGCATCCCTAAACCAAACTCAACAATTATTTGGCCCAAGCCTTTACCAAAATCTCATCCCAAAATCCATTTTAAATTTAAAAGCCCACTTCCCTAAACCTCCCTAAAAGCCCATTTCCACCAAATACAAAAGCCCAAATTTGGCCCTAAAGCCCACATGACATTTCCATTTGCCATCCATTTAATCAAAGCCATTCCCTAAGTTATAATTCCATCATCAAACAATTCCAAATCAAGCCCCATACAAATTCACACCAAAATATCCAAAATTCTTAAAACCCATTTTTATGAAATTGACCCAACCTTTTCCCAAGCCAAATGGAGCCATGGAGCCATGCACAAGCCATATGCAAGCCATGAGAGCCTCTTTACATGTCACCATGCCATTTTGGGCAAAAGGAGGAGGCTCTTTCCTTAATTCCTAAAGGTGATTAACCACTCCCATGATTCCCCTTAACCATGCTTATGCCTAATCGTGCTTGGATGGTGACTTGACCCTACCGATTATGCCTGAGCCAAATCACTTTTCCCTCGGCCAAAACCAAGCCTTGGGTGGTGCACCTAGCCCAAGTGGAGGAGTTGACCAATTTGAGCCAAAATAAGCCCTCTCCCATTCCATTCTAATCCAAGCCTTTTACACATGGCATTTGCCAATCGCCTACACTAAACCCCGACCACGACCCACCCGAACAAGATGGTGACCAATGCTCGGCCGGCCGGCCACCCGGCCGCCGGAAAACACCATGCCCGAAACCTTGGGAGGAGCCAAACTTTGAAATTCTCCCTCGTCGAGCCGCCCCATGCCTAATGACCACCATGGCTGTTCTTCACATGCCAAGAGCGACTGATCCCGGCCCTCAACTCCCCACGGGAGGCCCTCCAACATCTCCTATTTAAACCCCTCACCTTCTCGGCCATGAGAAGTGCTGAACCGAACCTTACCGAAACTCGCCAAAATTGTTCCGGACTCCTCCCCACACACGAGCACTTGATCCCCAAGTGAGATCCCCCTGCCATTTCTTCTCTGCGAGCTCGATTTCGTAGTTGAAATTTCACCCAAAACCAGGACACTTCTCCACAGTGAGCCAATCCCCAAATTGATTGGTCCTACACCGCACCGAGTCGAGGGAAGGTGTCCACCAGACAAAAGCCCCATCTCCGGAGTCACCCGGCTTGTTCCGGACTCCAAAGGTTGTGATCAGCTTTGGTGGAAATCACACCCAGGCAATTCACCACATCCCCGAGCTTCATCCCTAGCCTCCCGCATCTCCAACGAACGTGCCAAGCATCTCCGATCGAGGCTCCACCTCTCGAGCTAAGGTATGAGTTAATTCTTCATCCCGAGCTTCCGGAGATTCTCCATTTCAAATGCTTTAATTTCAATGCATGATAACCGTATAGATGTGTTCGTCTCTTCGAGACGAATCCATAGAGCATAAGAACATGAAAATCCATTGAGTATCGAGTGAGATATTAAGGATTTAGTGTGGACGGCTCTCGGGTGAGGACACTTGGGGACGATGAACGGATGCCGTCCATTTAATACACGCGCGGACGGACGGCGGGGATCGCATCGGATCGGAAGACGCGAGCGATACGGCCGGGTCCCGGGAGCGGCCGACGCGGATGGCGGCGTCGAATGGGAGCGCGCCGCGTGTGCATTCGGAGTCGCCGAGGTCGACGCGGCGCCGCGTCACTTAAATAGAAAAATAGGGTATTTTCCTATTTATTTAATTCCCTAAACTTTGAAAATTCATATCTCTGTGTAGAAAAATCACAAAAATAAAATAAAAATACCCTCTTGCTCAGTGAACAGAGGAGAATAATGTGGAAAAGAAATCATTCAATTTTGTCCAGTATTTTATTTTTAGTAATTTATTTACTCTCTGCATACATTTAATTCTCCATGCATTCATACAATTCACCATGGCATGAGACCATAGGGCTTTTGAAGCCTCCGAATTTGGGAACATTCCCCGAATTTTCCAAAGTCAGAGGCCATCCCTATGAAAAGTTATTGATTTTTCAAATGCATGTTGCTGTTTTAAGTATTTTAATTTCAAAAATTAGCATGTTGTGAAATAAATTCTAAGAAAATTTGGTGATGTTCCATATGACCAGAGAACCCTAGGAAAAATAGGATTTGGGTTAATTCACTTAGATTAACCCTAATTAGCTTAAATACCCAAAATAGATCTCTAATTAATTAGAGTTAACTATAGATCAAATTGACTTGAAATCAATTCTCCACTGACCTTTAGGATCAGAGGAACCCATCATAAAAATTTGAGGTCAATTGGACTTGGTTAGCCCCACTAATTGGGTTGATTAAGCCACTTAGTCATTTTAAACTTTAAAAATTCATAACTTTCAAAATATCTTTCAAAAATTCACCAAATTGGTTTTGGAGTCTCTCTGATATCAGGGGAGTTTAAGAAAATTAAAATTTCAATTTTCTAAAAAAGTTGATTTTTAATATTATTTTAATATTTTTAATAATTAAAAAATAATAAAAATCACAAAAATAATAAAATTCACCAAAATGTCATATTTTGAATTTTAATCACTTAGGAACAAGTCCCATATTTTTCCTAGGTCTATTTAGTGAGATATTAATTTTTAAAGCTCTAGGATAATTTTAAAATTAAGAAATGTATTTTCTAGCATTTTCACCAAAATAATTATAATAAATCAAAGAAAAATCAGAAAATTGTAAAGTTTGGTTCTCTGGAATCCTTGATATCAGAGAGAATTTTAAAAATTATAAAATTTATTTTTCAACATTTATTTTATTTTTAAATTAATTAATACTCCAGAACTTAAAATAATTCTAATAAATAAAATATAATTCAAAAAATTACAAAATTTGGTCCAAGTGGTCCTCTGGTCATTAGGAATGTCCCCTAATTTTCTTAAGGACAGAAACTTTCCCTTGGTCATATTATTGAATTTTCCTTGGAAATTTCTATTTTCTACAAAAATAATTATATAAATAAATTAAATACAGAAAAATCACATTTTCTCCTCTCATGTCTTCATTGACACATAAGTGAAGTCACATAAAAATTTCAAGTTCATTTGAGTTCAATTTAGTGGGTTATGAAATTATTAAGCTTAAAGGGCAAAATGGTAATTAAAACTTTAACCCTTAATTAAAACTTTAGGTTTAATAAAAAAATTAACAAGTAAAATATTTGATCCTAATCTAATTTGGATGATTGAAATTTAAATAATTGAAGGGTAGAAACCCATTAAGCAATTTAAAATGATTAAACTTTAATTAAATAATTAATTGAATTTGGAAGAATAATAAATTTGGAATTATTAAAATAGGGACATTATTAGGAAGAGACTTATTCTTTAATTTAAAAATCCCTAAATTAATCATCTCATTAATACTCAACTCTTAATTAAAATGATAACTCAAATTTAAAATATTAAAAGACTTAATCATTAAACTAAAATTAAATCATTAAACTCTTTCAAAAATTTTCAATTAAATTAAATTAAATTAAGATTAAAAGTTGAATTAAATTAAATTAAAATTAAATTAAATTAAATAAGCAAATTAAATTAAATTAAATGAATTAAATAAATTAAATTAAATTAAATTAAATAAATTAAATTAAATTAAATTAAATTAAATTAAATTAAATTAAATTAAATTAAAATTAAATTAAAATTAAATTAAGAAATTAAATCAAACAAACTAAATTAAATTGAATTAAATTAAATCAAATCAAACTAAATTAAATTGAATTAAATTAAATTAAATTAAATTAAATTAAATTAAGTCGAATTAAATAACCTTACTTAAGACATGAAGAGATAAATCTAAAATAACTTGAACACTATTCCAAACTTAAATCATTAATTTGAACTTAAATTTGAATCACAAATCATTAAATATCATTTTGCCCTTAGGAGCTTTAGTTATCATAACTCCTAAATAGAATATTAAAATGAAATGTTACTTCACTTATAGGACATTCAAATGTCCCAGTTCATCGAGCGAGTTAACAAAACTTGAAAACCTCGGACGATCGATTCATTTACACAATTAAATTCATTTGGGCTTAAAACAATCCTAGAAATATTGAAAAGATGTTTGGGATCTCTCCTAAGCACTTCCTCAATATAATAGGATGTTGATAAGAACGATTGAACTTAATTGTTCTTCGATGAAGAAAATCGTCTTCAAACTAAAAACACAAAGAACCTGAGACGTCGTAGGAAACGACTAGCTATAGGATTAGGAATTTGGTAGAAAACCATAAACCTTTCCCTTAGCTTTACCTAGGAACTTGCTTAAATATTCTAACCGTGTTTTAAGTGCGACTCGGAATGACGGGAGGACCCTCCAGGTACGCTTTTATTTTATTGCAGCTTTATTTTATTGCAAATGCACTTTATTTTTCTTGCATGATAAACAACGAGTTGTATGAAAACCGACACCTTTAGGACGAAAACCCAAAATCGAAACCCAAAACTAAAATAAAAGACACTACAAGATAAAATTCACCTCCACAACATTTCAAAATATAAGACAACTCAAAATTTAATCACAAACAGAATACAAAACTACAATTACAACTAAATTAAAACGTCTCGTTGGATGATCGGGAATACCTCGGATGATGTAACCTACGTGTTGCTTAACGGGATTTCCACGGTCTAAATGAAAGTGTGGAACTCATTCGATTGAGTTTAGCAAATTCATCCGGACTAAGTGAATCCGATAAAAATAATGATGCCGGAAGGATGGAACCGTGGGATCTTAACCGGTGTCGTTATAATCAACTTTAAGATTTGTTTTAATTAAAACACAAAAAACACTTGGAAATTAAGACTTCTCAAAACCGAACACTTCTCTCATCTCTTGATTTATGATTTCTAAAACTAAACCTCTGCAACAACAAGGAGCTCGGAGCATGGTGGGCGGCACGGCCGTCGTCGTCAGCAAAACTTGAACCTACTTCAAGAAACTTTCTTAGAATTAAATAACCAAACCATAGGACTTCGAGGTAGTTTGCACTAGTGCAACATAAATCCTCAACTCTTCGTTAGGCATTTGCATTGCAAATTAAGCCCTAACCGGTCTTAGGATTCCAAGGTAGTCGTCCGATACGACATAAACCCTCACATCTTCCGAGCAATTTGTATGATTCTATCATATAAATATAAGCCCTAATTAATTAAAATTGGCAAGATTAAAACATTAAATAAACATTAGGACTTTCCTAAATCCAAGCCAAACAATAGGATAGTCGGGAGATTACCGAAGTCCGCTTCGAATCCGTGATCTCTCCTACTTTTCTTCCTTTGAATTCCCAAAATAAAAATGTTCTAAATTTGATCCACTCCCTATTGAAATTTCCAAAATTCAATCCCTTGAAAACTTAAACTTTGAAATTCTTGAGAGCAGAATTATTGATTATTATCGAGAGTTTTCTTAGGTGATTCCCGTCACTTAAGATGTAATTAACTATAGGGGCTTGCCCTTATAGGGAACTTTAAGAACCCGAGTAATATAAACCTCGTTTAATAATTTCATATTAAGCTGGGGAATTTGTCGGCTTATAAAATTGGTTCGCGGACCAAACGGATGTCACAAACCTTTCTAGTTTATTTAATCGAGCCCCATTATCAAGCAAGTGTGTCTATTCTTCGGGATAGATACACGGTTTGTGGTGCGGCGCTCGTTTATATAAACTATTCGGGATGTGAGATCAGTTTGATTTCATATCTTAAAATTTTCAAATTTAAAATT
>CM040438.1:35504334-35674597 GCA_022702705.1 Papilionanthe hookeriana x Papilionanthe teres
ATATATATATATATATATATATATATATTAATTTATATAATGTTATTTTTTTCTTTTAAATATTTTAATTATAGTATATTAATTTATAAATATAAATTAATTATAAAATTATTGAATAGTTAAATAAATTATAAATTAATAAATATATACATACATATATATAAATATTAATTTATATAATATTATTTTTATTTTAAATATTTTAATTATAGTATGTTAATTTATAAATATAATTTAATTATGAAAATATTTATTAGTTAAATAAATTAGAAATTAATAAATATATCCATATATATATATATATATATATATATATATATATATATTAATTTATATAATGTTATTTTTTATTTTGAATATTTTAATTATAGTATATTAATTTATAAATATAATTTAATTATAAAAATATTTAATAGTTAAATAAATTATAAATAAAAAAATTTAAACTTAGGTATATATAAATATGTATATATATATATATATATATATATGTATGTATATGTATATATATATATTAATTTATATAATGTTATTTTTTTGTTTTAAATATTTTAATTATAGTATATTAATTTATAAATATAATTTAATTATAAAAATATTTAATAGCCGAATAAATTATAAATAAATAAATTTATACTTATATATTAATTAATATAATGTTATTTTTTAATTTTAAATATTTTAATTATAGTATATTAATTTATAAATATAATTTAATTATAATAATATTTAAAAGTTAAATAAATTATAAATAAATAAATATATACTTATATATATATATATATATATATATATATATATATATATATATATATTAATTTACAAAATTTTATTTTTTTATTTTAAATATTTTAATTATAGTATATGATTTTTAAAGATAATTTAATTATAAAAATGTTTAAAAGTTAAATAAATTATTAATTAATAAATATATGTACATTTATATATATATATATATATATTAATTTATAAAATATTATTTTTTATTTTAAATATTTTAATTATAGTATATTAATTTATAAATATAATTTATATATAATTTATATTTTATAATTTAATTATAAAATATTTAATAGTTTAATAAATTTTAAATTAATAAATATATACATACATATATATATATATATATATATATATATATATATATATGTATGTATTAATTGATATAATATCATTTTTTATTTTAAATATTTTAATTATAGAATATTATTTATAAATATAATTTAATTATAAAAATATTTAATAGTTTTATAAATAAATAAATATATACATATATATATAAATATGTGTGTGTGTGTGTATATATATATATATATTAATTAAAATAATATTTTTTTTTATTTTTAATATTTTAATTATAGTATATTAATTTATAAATATAATTTAATTATAGTACATTAATTTATAAATATTATTTAATTATAAAAATATTTAATAGTTAAATAAATTATAAATTAAAAAATATATACTTATATATTTATATATATATATATATATATATATATATATATATATATATATATATTAATTTATAAAAAGTTATTTTTTTATTATAAATATTTTAATTATAGTATATTATTTATAAATATAATTTAATTATGAAAATATTTAATAGTTTTATAAATAAATAAATAAATAAATAAATATATATATATATAACTATGTGTGTGTGTGTGTATATATATATATATATTAATTAATATATTATTAATTTTTTATTTTAATTATTTTATTTATAGTATACTAATTTATAAATATAATTTAATTATAAAAATATTTAATAGTTAAATAAATTATAAATAAATAAATATATACTTATATATATATACATATATATATATATATATATATATATATATATATATATTTATATTTATATAATATTATTTTTTAATTTAAATATTTTAATTGTAGTATATTACTTTATTAATATAATTTAATAGTAAAAATATTTAATAGTTAAATAAATTATAAACAAATAAATATATACATTTGTATATATATATATATATATATATATATTAATTTATATAATATTATTTTTTAATTTAAATATTTTAATTGTAGTATATTATTTATAAATATAACTTAATTATAAAAATATTTAATAGTTAAATAATATATATATATATATATATATATATATATATATATATATATATATATTTATTTAATATTATTTTTTATTTTAAATATTTTAATTAAAGTATATTATTTATAAATATAATTTAATTATAAAAATATTTAATAGTTAAATAAATTATAAATTAATAAATATATACTTATATATATATATATATATATATATATATATATATATATATATATATATATATATATAAATTTATTCTAATGTTATTTTTTTATTTTAAATATTTTAATTATTGTATATTATTTATAAAGATAATTTAATTATAAAAATATTTAATAGTTAAATAAATTATAAATTAATAAATCTATACTTATATATATATATATATATATATATATATATATATTAATTTATATAATGTTATTTTTTTATTTTAAATATTTTAATTATAGTATATTATTTATAAATATAATTTAATTATAAAAATATTTAATTGTTATATAAATTATAAATTTATAAATATATATATATATATATATATATATATATATATATATATATATATATATTAATTTATATAGTATTATTTTTATTTTAAATTTTTTAATTATAGTATATTATTTATAAATATAATTTAATTATAAAAATATTTAATAGTTTTATTAATAAATAAATATATACATACATATATATATATATATATATATATATATATATATATATATATATATATATATATATATATATATATATATATATATTTAAATTTGTGTGTGTGCGTGTGTGTGTGTGTGGTGTGTGTGTGTGTGTGTGTGTGTATTAATATAATATTATTTTTTTATTTTAAATATTTTAATTATAGTATATTAATTTATATATATAATTTAATTTTAAAAATATGTAATAGTTAAATAAATTATAAATAAATAAATTTATACTTATATATATATATAAATATAGATATGTATATATTAATTTATATAATGTTTTTTTTTATTTTAAATATTTTAATTATAGTATATTAATTTATAAATATAATTTAATTATAAAATTATTTAATAGGTAAATAAATTATAAATAAATCAATTTTTACTTATATATATATGTATATATATATATATATTAATTTATATAATGTAATTTTTTTATTTTAAATATTTTAACTATAGTATATTATTTATTAATATAATTTAATTATAAAAATATTTAATATTTTTATGAATAAAAAAATATATACATATATATATATAAATATGTGTGTGTGTGTGTATATATATATATTAATTAATATAATATTATTTTTTTTATTTAAAATATTTTAATTATAGTATATTAATTTATAAATATAATTAAATTATAAAAATATTTAATAGTTATATAAATTATAAATAAATAAATTTATACCTATATATATATAAATATATATATATGTATATATTAATTAATATAATGTTATTTTTTTATTTTAAACATTTTAATTATAGTATATTTATTTATAAATATAATTTAATTATAAAAATATTTACTAGGTAAATAAATTATAAATAAATAAATTTATGTTAAATATATATAAATATATATATATGTATATATTAATTAATATAATGTTATTTTTTTATTTTAAATTTTTTAATTATAGTATATTATTTATAAAGATAATTTAATTATAAAAATATTTAATAGTTAAATAAATTTTAAATTAATAAATATATACTATATATATATATATATATATATATATATATATATATATATATATATATATATATATATATATATATATATATATATATATATATATATATATATATATATATATAGATAATGTTATTTTTTTTATTTTAAATATTTTAATTATAGTATATTATTTATAAATATAATTAAATTATAAAAATATTTAATAGTTATATAAATTATAAATTTATAAATATATACATATACATACATATATATATATATATATATATATATATATATATATATATATATATATATATATATATATTAATTTATATAATATTATTTTTTATTTTAGATATTTTAATTATAGTATATTATTTATAAATATAATATTATTATAAAAATATTTAATAGTTAAATAAATTATAAATTAATAAATATTTAATGAGGAAGGAAGGAACAGAACAAAGGAAGGAAGGAAGGAAGGAAGTTCTTATTATGAAACTACAATCCATGATATTATGAATTTTTTGCACCGAACAGAACAAAGGAAGGAAGTTCTTATTATGAAGACTACAATCTATGATATTATGAGCAAAATGATAAAGGTGCGAGCTATTATTTGATATTAATGTAAAATTTGTCTTTCTTTCGAAACATTTATGTGCAATTGTTTGATTAATTTCTGCTGCAATATAATTCATCTTTACGCGCGATAGATTTAATGTGCTTGTCATGTTAATTAGATGTGACATGATTTTTTTTTTCTTTGATTGTCATCCATAGATTGTGAAGAACCAAAAACATAATTATTTACCTGATTGCTCCACTTTTTGTCATTTTACTAAACAATCTGTTTGAAAATCTGTTTCATTAATGAAGTGGACCATATGTTCCTCGTTACAAAGTTGCGTGAATGAATTTCGAGGGATTGAAGTTTGAATAAAGTCAAATGCAAGAGACCAATTCCCACTGTTCTTTTTTTTTTGTGAGGTGTAGTGGAGCTCTTAGCTGCATATGCTCTTAAATTTTGTTAATTTATAATTGTCTCTACAGGAAATTCCAATTCATAATCCTGTATATCTTACGTTGGGTATCTCTTTTGGTTCTGCTGCCAAAGGAACTGGGCTGAAAGCCCTTGAATTCGCTCTTTCTATATGTGATTCTGTTGATATGTATGGTTTCACTGTGGATCCTGGCTACAAAGAATGGTAAAGATAAAATGAAAATTTAAATATCCAACACCTATTCAATTTTTACATACATACCACCTTACCCATACATGAAAAGTTGTATTTTTTATTTAAAATTAAAATGGTGATATTTTTTATACAGGTTGGTTGAGTGGCTTCCAAGTCCAAGCACAATTGCAGCTGCTAGAATTGCATCAGATAAACTTTTGAGGTAATAATGTAATAAATATTTGGAAAATTTTTGTACCTAACACGGAATTCTTATGTATTTACCCATCTCGCACCTAAATTTTGATATTTACCTGCATGCCATTGTACTTGTGTATGAAAAGTTGGATATGATTTGTGATGAGTAGTGGTAGTTTGATGTGATAGGAAAGAATTGTGCCGCTCGCCTTGACATTTTGGTAGTGCAACTTAGCGTAAGTCTTCTGGGATCACGGGTTGATCCCGCCTGAGTGCATCTGTCTTGCAGTGCGGGATCGCGTGGTTAGGCACATGAGGGTGGCTGGGAGCTCGTATGATGGCCTCTAGCCATTCTTGTATTAAAAAAAAAAAATAAAAAAAAATGTGATAGGAAAGGATTGACTAGTATGTGGTTAAATATGAAGATTTGAGTCTGAGATATGTAGATATGGAAGAATTGTGTGCTATGTTATGTAAATGCCCCCTAAAAGTTATTAGTTTTGAAACTATGTTTTGGCTATAAAAGCAACCGAATGGGATCTTATATGTGAAGCTTTGGAAGTTATTCTTTCTACTTTAATCACAGCTTCTTAATTTGAATTCCATGTTTTTTTATTGAAATCTGTATAATGCAAATTGTTTTGAGATTTGTTTTTATTTTGGAAGTTTTACATGCATAACCCTCATTTCCTATGTATTTACACATATCAACTACCCAAACTCCAATTTTATGAGTTTGTTTGGGGCGGAGTGCGGCACTACAATCAATTTTTTGTAAGCTAGCAAATATTTTTCTTCTTTTTATAATTTTCCTTCCATTAAAAATTTTATTTAGTTTTAGATTTGGAACTAATTTACCCTTAATTGTCACCGCATATAGATTAAAATGTAGTATGACATATGAGATTAATGTTCTAATATCGTCTCATGCACTTCTCACCACCATCCGATTACGTCAAGTTTGCGACTTTCGGGAAATGCTCTTACGCTAACAAAATTCTGAGTGAATAATTTCACCAATTTTGATGAGTTAACATCGACCCTCAATTATTTTCATTTGTTTGAACGTAATTGCTGTTTAACAAATAAAAATATATCACGGATAAGAATATTAATTATTACGAATAATTACTTACATATTACACAATTCTTATGTATTTAAGTGTCTAATATCCAAATTTTGATATTTACAATTATAACATTTTGTTATCATAGACCTATGCATGCAAAGATATATTTAACTTTTAAAAAGATAGTTATTGTGATCTACGGTATGTACATAAATGCCCCTACTTATTAATTATATTATACCGCGAACTAAGATGACTCTGAATATAACATCATTATCTAAATCACGCCATATAAAAATAGTACCGCGATCTCGATAGCTTAGATTAATTATGTTTGTCGCATTTTCGTTTGATGTTTTTGCTTCATGTATTATTTTTGATGTTTAAGTCTTTATTTATTGTAGAGAACTGTAATTGTTTCTCCCGGACTTAGTTATGGATTAAGGTTTTATTGTAATTTTTTATAGTTTTGTAAAATATCAATATGTCACTGCGTTATGTAATAATTGCCTTTATTTTTCTTACTGGCAGCATAAAACTTATTTGAGAGTTATTGACATTTCCTGATACCTCACAGATCTCTCTTACCATGCAAGCTGCCTGGGGAGACATTTGAAGTGAATATTGATTTGTTGGAAGTAATGCAACCCACTTAAAAATGACTAATTTTAAGTTTTTCTTCTTTTTTTTTTTTTGCTGCTTGATTCATATTATACGATTGCAGCTTTCCTTTCCCCTCAAAATATATTTAATTTGTTTTATTTCTTTTGTAAAATAACACTTTATTTTTGCAAATTGAGTTATTTGAAGTCTCATTTCCAAATGTGCGTTTTATTGTTGGGTTTTGGACCTATATTGATGATTTTTATGAAAGAACATGTTATGATGCAGATTCAGTTGTGCGTGCATCGACCTATATTTATGATCGACCTATATTTATGGGTTATTTATGTGAGGCATTTACATACCAACCACATAATTTTGATGTATTTACATATCTAAAACTTAAATTTTCATATTTACATGAATACCACTCAAATTGTTAACAACACTACATCAAAAGTATCAGTGTATCACTATCATTAGTTTTTTAGAGGTGAAATATCTATTTTCATGCATATATTTGCAACAGCATGGTGTTTATAAAAGTAAATATCAAACTTTAGGTGTGAGATATGTAAATACATAAGAACTGTGTGGTATGACGTGTATGTAAAATTGCCTTTAAATTTGCAACAGCATGGATTTGAAAGCAAGTGCAACTTTCTACTAATTGCAAGGTTTTGGTGATTTTAAATTCCAAGTGTTAATAAACAAGGTAAAAAAACAATTGAATTGTCATTTCGCATTGAAATTCTTCTAAATCTCGATCAGTGACATTAGAGCCACTGAGTGCCATCAAAAAGATATGATTGTTTAATATCTGAGGCACAACATACCAAAAAAATATCTCAAAATATTCTCATACTTTAATTACTAGGATACATTTGAAGAGTATAATATAATGATCATCAAAATAAACTATTAAAATGTATTAAGAATAAAAATAAATAAAAAAGTAGAAATCCCCTACAGGTCCAACACCAACCTGCCTATCAATGTAAACCAACTCCAATCATGGAATTCCAACAACTAAGATGCAATTTACAAAACATGGCATTTATGAGAGCAAATCTATATTTGGTACGACCTAAGAATCAAACCTGACTTTCTTGACATTTCGACTCAAACAGCTCTTGTAATGAAAAAAAATGAAAAAAAAAAGAAGAAAATTTAACAATAATATCAGAGTGGCGCAGAGATATTACAATAAAATCATTAAAATTAATGATAATATATGTTGAAACACAGTATTCGGGTTAGCCTATAAATACAGTAGATACATGGAATAATTGTGCGGAAAGCATGATAATACAAAGTAGGAAAACCAGTAATTATAATTTGGTAAGTTAAAAATCTCTGACCTCCATGCTAAAAGAAAAAGCAATTAATGATTAAAAACAGAAATGTCATCAATCAATGACAATCAATGAATGACAGTTCTACAGCTTCTCTATATGAACAAAATTTTCTAATTGCAGACCTTTCATACTGTTCTACATTAACCCGTGCAATTTAATAAGAATTTATAAGTTCATGGTGACATATTCTAGCAAGATGCAAGTCAAAGCTTCATACTGTTCTTCATCACAAGGAGGGAAAATTATTGCGCATATAATATGTACGCAGAGATGCGTACATATTATGGGTATTCAGATGGTATATAATACGCAGTTAGAGATGCGTACATATTAAAATTGTGAATGTAGACATTTTTGTAGAGCAAATCCATATCCAAACAATTCACATATTTATATATAAATTTCAAAAGAGCAAAGCATCAATATTTTAACTTTAATGCTATATAAGACTCCTTTATGTAATCCAAAATCACAAATCATGTTTTAACTACATTTGAAACAAAAACTTAACGAAAAAACAATCATTTTATAATTTCACTGTTTCAAGTAACAAAGAGTACTAATAATTAGAAAATCTAACTTACAAGGATGTATTAATTCTTAACTGTTTAACTCTTCGGTAAAATGAGAAATGATTTGTGATTTCTCTAATTCTAACCAAAATAAGAATTAGAGAAAACAACCAAAATAAAATAAAATCTGTGAAGTAATTAAATAAAATCCTAATCACACTTAGGGCATTGAACTACAAAATGTGAAATTTCTAAAACCAAATAATAGTTCATCTAAATCACCCAAATATTAGTTATTACATTAATGTGCAGAAAGAACACTCACAAAAATTCCCGGTATTCAAGGCGTAATTCTTCCAGGGAGGCGGGGATGTGAAGAAAGATTACTCAATTTGTCAGGAGAGATATTGGCATTCGGATGATTATGACAAGATCCCCCAACCACATTATTATAGCTTATGAACTACATATAATAAAGACTGCCCAGAGATCTTGGCATCTGAATGTAACGTCCAGTAAAATTTAAATATCAAAGATGTCTCAAATTTTTAATAGCCTCGGGCATCTCTTCCAGATATGGAGAGGTTATAGATAACAAACGAATACTTTTTTATGCCTTAAAAATTTCAGCAAGTATTTTGGCAAAATTTTGACCATCTCTTTCAATAGTCAAAAAAAGTGAACGTAGATTTTTACCATCTTTGATCATTTCTCAACACTTTTGGATTTGTAGTTTTAACACATAAATGTCGAACTTTTTTAGAAATTTTAAAATATAAAACATCGTCTCCCACGAATCTGAAACATTCCTTTGAAGAAATAGACTGTGCCGTATCATATAATAAATCATGCATCTTATAGTATATTCTCTTGTTATCCTGAAACTCGTCAAAAAAAAATTTTCTTACCAAAACATCAAAATGCCTTCCTCCAATATTTTCTAAAGTCTCTCCTTGAATAGGAGATTCCAGAATGAAACCCAATGCAATCCACATTCGGACTAAATCATCTTTATCAAAGTGATGATCATGTGGGAATATGCCACAAAATGCAACCAAATTTTGAAGAGGTTGTTTTTCTATGTTTAGAGCATAAGTACTATTTAAAATGTACCTCCAAAAGCTCTCTTTCAAGTAAGATTTGAGAATATAGCCCATGTCTTTTGCTGCCAAAGGAGATCCCGAAAGCTTTTTAACTATCAAACTGGCTATGTCATGCAACTGAATCCATCGGGGTAGTCAACAAAATTTTACTTCCAAAACGTGCATAAACTAGAGGGGAGAGTACAATGCCAACATATTGGAAATGACCATTTTCGGTTCAAAGTCGTTGGAAACACAAACCCACGTTGTCAGTTCAAATTCTTTTTTCAGATCTTTATAAATGTGTTGTAACATAGTTGTCTTGCCAATGCCACCAGCACCCACAATGGATAGAACAGAAATGTTTCCGTAGAAATTAGGGCGAGCTGGATCTTCATTCCTCAACCACTGCATAACAAAATCCTTCTCCTCCCCTCGACCGATGAAATCATTTAGAGGAGGGAAGCATCTTGTTTTACGATATTTGAACAATTGAAGCTCCAGCTCCTGCTGCTCCTGCTTTGCGTTTTTTAAGAGATAAAGGAAAGTACTGACCTCAGCTGAAACTTTATCAAATTTCTTCACAACCGTCTCCAGTCTCTTCAAATTGGGATCCATCTTGAGAGCACTTTTAACAATTTTCTTCACAACCTTCACAAACTTTTGCTGCTTCTTGTTTCTGATATTCTGTTCTTCAAGATTCATGTACTCAAAATCATCAAGAACATCATCTGCCTCATCGATAGCATCTCGTAGCTGCCATATCCATCTCTTGAGAGCCGGGTTGCCATCTGTGATCTGTGCTCAGGTGTAAGCAGAGACGACAGCTTGGACCTTGGGGTGGTTCTCTCGCAGCCTTTTTAGCTCCTCCTACATGCCTCTCTGCCATCTGAAGTACTGATCTTGCAGGTAATCAGAGCAAGCGTTGATGATCTTTTCCATGATTGGGCCAACAACCCAGCCTGCCATGGCAACGATGTTTGGATCAACAGGGCAGTCTGCCATGGCAACGATGTTTGGATCAACAGGGCAGTCTGCCATGGCACAGATCAGGGTTGAGGAGGAGAGACGATGGAAGAGAGGAAGGAGAAAAGCAACACCTGTTCCCGCTATCTCTGTCTCGCACTTGCGCCTCTTCAGTTTCGCGAACAGTAAGCCCTCCTCTTCTACTTCTACTTGCCGCGAATTTGGATTTCGCTCAACTGTTCCCGCTCCTTTTGCTTCACCAAAAGAACCAAAAAAGGCAACTTTTCGTAGGAATTAAAATCATTTATGTCTTAATTCATGGTTAATCAATTCTTTTGATATTCAATCACATCACATGCCTTCTTAAAATCAGTAAAAATTATGTCAAGATTTTTTTACTGATTTTTATATTTTTTTATTGATTTGTCTTACCATAAATATGCCTTCTATATATATACAAAGTTAATCACACCACTACAAAGCCCGCCGGACTGGACTTCGCTTAATTAAGGCAACCACCTCATTAAGGGAAATCTTGTTCTTGCTAAAGAGATAGATCACTAGATTAGCATGAGATTATATTAAAATTCAATTATTATAGAAAATGGATCAAATCTATGAATCACAATTATGCTTGAGCGAGCGTGATGTAATTATGTTTCTAAAAAAAAACAGGCAAATCTATTTATGCATTAATTCTTATTAGTTCGAATTTTAAGTAAAATAGATTTATAGGAGATTATACTCTAATCAAGATGCCAATTAATGGGAAAATTTTTAAATTATAATTAATTTAAAAATAAATAACCTCAATTATGAATTCATAAAAGAGAAATCAATACGCATTCTACACATTTCCTATGTATTTATATATCTCATACCTAAAGATTGATAGTTACATTTATAATACATTAGCGTGATAAATTTCTCCATGAAGCTATAATACATCAGTTTTAAAATATTATTTATGTGATTTTAAATATTTAAATGTTTTGTATATACACACAGACAAATATGTATATAATTTTTTATCAAATGTAGAATATGAAGCATGTCTCAAACAAAATGTAGCTGATAGGATAATGATAATGGTAAAGAGGCCATACACACTTCAGAGACAGTGGCTAATATCATTCCTTCGATATGAAATTCTAAAAAAACACAGTTTTCTTCAATTTCATGATATGCAAGACGAAAATAAAAAAGAAGAATCATCTTTATACAAAACAAATCAAACTCATTTCAAAATTGAAATTTACAATAATAAGAAGAAGGCGTTTCAAGCAGAACGGCGGTGAAGAACTTCTTTGAGAACTAAAGCTATCCTTTCACTCATGTGATACTCCATAAACCTTTCTTTCACCCTCCTGTAGCCTTCTTTACCCATGCTCAGCCTTCTCTCAACATGAGTGACGAGCTCCACAATGTTCTTAGCTAGTGGAATAACACCCTCCTTCCCCACAGGATGAAGCAAACCGGTCAAACCATCAACAACAATTTCAGTAGTTCCACCAGCTGCTGTGCCCTATTCATTATTTGGTCAAAATCGTCTTAGAACTTTTCATCATTTTTGAGATATTTTCTAGTAAGATTTGTGGAGTTCAAAAACAATGAATGAGTTAGTAGCATCCCTTCATTGATGGGAGACTTACCAGCACTGGCAACTGAAATGCCATAGCTTCTATAGTTATCCTTCCAAAGCATTCTCCTCTTGCCTGCACAGAAGGGCGATTAGAAATCTACGTTGTCCAGCATATTTGTAATCTTAGGGACCAAAGGAAATATTTTTCAGGTATACCAGCAAGTTATATTAAAGGTGACATTCTAAGGAAAATGTTTAGGGAAGTTTTAGAAAGTAAATAAATACTGAGTGGAAAATAGACTCTGCCTGAAACTTCCAGTTAATGAGAAACTGAAGCATCCAGTTAGACTCCTAATAAATATGTTTTGTTGCTTTACAGTACTCTTCAAAATCAAATAAAAAAACAGCAACTCCCACAAAAATGGGCAAGATATTCTATCAAATGTGTTGCTCATGATCATGAAACCATTAAAATGGTGAATAACCAAAGTTCCCACGCAAATAAAGATATTTCCATGCAAATAGAAAATGTGATGACATTTTTGAATACTGAAATAGCTGAAAGCACAAGCACCACCAAATGAAACCTAATTATTTAATTCAAGTTGTGGTTCCAACTAGATTCAACTCGTGTATCAGGGAAGTTTATTTATTTTAACCAAACGATTGCAATTATAGATGCTATGTTCTCGTCCATACCCCAATTATTTTTAATTTAGAAAAAGTATTAAATCTATCACGAAGATATCACTAGCTCTTTAGTAATATTGACTGATAATTATCATTCTCACATCCATTAAAATTGCATATTATGTACTATGATTTTTCATAAGCTCTCTATCTTAAAATTTTCTTTACTGTCTTGACTTTTCACCGGCTTTTGAAACATCACCTAAAAGAAAGCTTTTCCCCTTTATAAGATCCCTAGTTAATTTCATGTCACTGTAATTTATGCAGCGCTAAGAATAAAAATCAGCAGTAATATGAATTTTGAGAAGAAAAGTGTCAAAATGGTCCCCAAGCACTTTGTCAGGTGTCATTTTAACCTCAGTACATAAAATGTTAATTCAATTCCCAAACTCTCTTAAAAGGGGCTAAATGCTATTTTAGCCCATTTAAAATAGTACAGACTTTGGGACTAAAATAAACCCATATAAATAGTCAAGGGACTATTTTGGCCCATTACACAAATTTTAAGGATGGATGAAACCATTCATTTAAAAAAAAAAGAGATCTTAAAAATCTATTGTTTGAAGAATGGCGAATAACTATACCTGAGAATTTTGCACAAGCACATCAATTGCAGCCAAGTATGGAGCAACTGTAAGTGTCTTATTGACAAAGTGAACTCTGTCCTGAATTCCTTGCCTTGCCACGAAGTTTTTCAGCTTCTCCTTCAAACTTTGTCTGAGCATTCATATCACTTCCAACTACCACAGCATGGATTGCAGGCGCCTCAAATTTTTGTTCTCGGCTCAATTGAAGACTTTCATAAAATGACTGAAGAAATAAATCTTGTCCCTTTCCACGTGATACGCCTACAAGTTCAATTATTCAGAAAATTAGCATTGCATCCTAGCCACTATCAAACTACAAGCTTATTTATTCCTTCAATACTAGACAAATAATGTTTATTCTAATATAAAAAATAAGCAAACAAGTTTTCCTCGACTATTTTGCAGAAAATCTTGTCACTATTAAGTTCTTTGAATCGAATATATCTACATTTGGAAATATACTCTTTTTCACTCCTTCAGCTGACTGCTGTTTGGTGATCATACACATAATTTTCGGGAGGGTAAATCCATTTATTGAAGGGAGCAAATTTATGAAAATTTACAGAATGCAAAATTTCAGAATGGGCAATTGGCTAAAGGCCCACACCTGCTATAAGTATATCCTATTTCACGTTCTTATATCAAATTCTTTAATAAATGGAGGACACAGATATCCAGGTAAAATAAACAAGAAAATACTGTTTATAATGCCAAAGAGAAGGTCTTCATTTCGAAGTCCAAGAGATTCACGTATATGCTCCCTGAGAACCCTTTGGGCAACATAATCTTCAGCAATTTCCATCAATTCTTTGCTATTTCCAAGATGAACAGCATACGTTTTTGGCATCTGGATACTGCAAGCAGAAATTAAACAAATAAAATTAGAGGAATAATATATATATATTACATAGGAAAAAATTTGATGGCAAGAAATGAAATAAAGACCATAAATTGGGACTGAGAAAGAGACAACAGCGCAATCCTCCAAACCAAAGAAGAAATATTGTGATAAAAATACAATAAAAAGCTTCCCAAGCTAATGAATCTATATATCTGATTTTGGTAGCCTTGAAAAAGCATCTATTCATTTGAGATTGATGAAAAAAGTAGGACATTAAATTGGACAGCAACTGGTTCAATTATTTCCTCTACTGCCACCCCTAAAAGTTACAAATTATCGCCATACATAAAAGGTGTATTGCACACTAGATTCATGCAAGGGTAATTCTTTTCTTTTTCTGCAACACACTAGCAGTTAAAATTTTTTAAAGAAAAGAAAATATCACCAACAACAGTAGCTACGAATTCATGACATACTTTATAATATTTCTATTCTGGTGGCGCTTAGTTCAACCTTCAAAGATAATGTAAATAACAAGAAATCATCAACCATAGCTTATTCTTTCTTTTCTCAATAGTGACACAGGACAGAATACCACCATATCAAATTAAAATAAGATTGTAGGTAGATGGGATAAGGAGAAAAGAAGAACCAAAATATCATCAATATCAATAATTTCAGCCAAAAGATTAAAATTAAATAGACAAGGATCTTATGCAAACTATCGGGTACGATTATGCAAACTATTGGGTAAAGAGATCCAATCGGTCTCATTTTTTTAAAATTAAAATACACTATTTACAAAAATTTATATACCTTTTTATATTAAATTAAATCTTCTATTTTTTCAAACTTAAAACGTTTTTCAAAAAGTTGACCGACACTCCCCTAACTAAGTAAACCCAGGACCATGAACCTCGGACGATAGAAACATCGGATCTTGATTGGGTTCATCATCGTTTCCCCCACTATCCGCTTTGAGTTCACTATAATAATTTTATAATTTTAAATTTTTAAATTTGTTGTTACTATATGCTAAGTCTGAATACTTGTCGTTTATGACTAACCTTAATCGAAAATGCTCTCTTGTTATCAAGCAAAAAAATTAACCATACAAGCTTGCGCCTATGGGAGACCCCAAACCCTAGATCTTAAAGTCCTTGCAAAATGAAGGCGAAATCTCTAGGTGATGTCTAATCTACCTTCTTATATGCCTTGTGAAAATTTGACCCGGAACTTTAACACATTAAGCTCTCGACGAGAGTCGGTGCATTTTCAAATTTTCGGAGCCCGCAGCCCCTTATATTAAAACAATATAAATTTCCTTTTTTCTCCGTTAAATGAAACTATTCTACAACATAATTAGCTAAATAATGTATGATAATCCACTCTCATGAAATAACAAGAAATTATTTTACTTTTTTCCAGTAGTGACCCACCTAGAAGTAAAAAAAAAATTGAGTTGTATACATACATACCCTAAACGTTCACGCGTCCTGTTTTTCCAGTATTCAGCTGTAGTTTTGGAGTCAATCATTGCAACTGCTACAAAAGGCAGATTCTTGATGTAATCCAATTTAAAGTAATGTCCTCTCATCTCGTGTATCCACCATAGAATCTTTGGAAGAACTTGAGAGAGATGTTTCTTAAGCACAGAATCAAGCCATTTTCCAGTAACAGCGGTGTTTAAAACAATCATATCAGCTTTGAGAGCAATATCAATTGTTTCTTGACCCTTTGCAGAAAGAACCTGCAATTACATTAAAGCAAATAAGGAAAACACAGAAAAACTCAATAATTTGGATAATGCCAGATCCCAGAGCATTCAAATAACTGTGCAACAATTTGTTAAAATTGCATTGCAACAAATCACCTGAGTACAAAAAAGAAAAAAAAATCACTAACAACATTTTATATAGGACTAGAAATGAAAATTAGGAGTCAGCATAAAGGTTCCTAAAAAAAGATCTCTAACACAAAGAAGCTACTGTGATGCTAAGGATACAGAAGTTTATTTGGTAATCTAACTTATCTAGACAAAATGTTGGTCTGTCTCACTATCACACTACAAAAAAAATCAATCTTAACATCCACATCCAATTATGCATTCAAATTGTGCTACAAAAATAGTTTTAAGAAGGACAACATAAGGGCATGCAAATGCAATCATATCCACCATATTAGTCATATTTATGCATACACAAAAGTGAGTTTTTGGAGTGAAAAAGGGTTTCTAGAACTTACGAGTAAATTTGATATTTGAATTCAACTTCAAGAGATGGATTGATTGAGAAGGTTACAACCGCGAGAAATAATTAAGGAAAATAATCAAATACCTATAAAGATTTGGCTTATCATCCAATCATATATATCTCAACCCCACGTTCTCACTTAAAATTTATATAATGAACATGAATTCTTACAAGGTGAAGACACTAACCTCACAACTCCCTTCTGAATTTCTTCATACCCTCACAACTTCCTTCTGGCTCAAAAAGATAAATCATAACCTTTTCCTTGGAGATTAATTGTAGCCTTTATACCTTATTCTTGAAAAGGATAAGGAAGAACAATCGCAGGAAAAAATTTAGTAAATAAATAAATTCTATAAATGTTAGATTACTTGCAATTAGAAAAACTTAGCGATATTACAACACACTCACTAAAAACTTGACATTTTCTCAATATGAACTTATGGAAACAGATGTAGAATCAATTAAGGCTGAGAAGACATAAACGTGAACAAAATTCGATGCATTTTTTAATTTAAAAACTATCAAAAGAATGATCTAAAGGAACTCTTGAGCACTTCGCAATAATATTTGCAAGGAACAATGAAGGCTACCAAATGCTTACTGAGCAAGAGTTGTTTGCAAATGTAAACTAAAAGAATGAAAGTAATGGGGTATTTTTGGGAGTAATGAAGGGGTATTTATAAACAAACAAAGAAATGCATAAATGAAAGGAAAGCTTTATTAAGAAAAGCTTAGGAGAATGAAAAAATTTCAGCTTTTTCATTCTCTTAGTAGGTATGGGGACCAAAGAGAGATTCAGGGAATCAAAAGAGGATGAAATGTCTCCTAAGAATTCTATTAAAAAAAGATGCAAAAGTTTTCATGCAATTTGGGGGCCACTTAGTAGATGCCAAGGACACCTGTACAGTACCTAAACATGGGACCTTGACAAAACATGGCCAAGAAAAATTTCAAAAACCTTCAACAGAAACAAATATCAAGGGGCATCCTTAACAAAGAGGGAATAGTTTAGAAGTTCCTATAGACAATAATCATGTATATTAACACAACAAGAAAGAAATTTTAAAAATTGTTATTGGTCTGCATCTTATTTTCACCATTCAGGTTCAAGTCAAGTGGTAATCAACTAGGTCTATTAAAGACCTATTAAGTTTGAGCAAACTTGAAATTCTAATTCATATGGTCATATTTATCTTACAAAACAAGAAGTATTGTAGTAATTGAGATAATAAGTGTGAATATCATGGAAATATGGGCGCCAGAGGGAGATGGAGTACACGATTGATTCCAGAATATTCAGACTTCAAAATAAAAATGAGATTACCAAATTAAACAATTTTTAGAGACTGCCCTCATTAACTCCGAATTTGCTACTAACGTATGAAGGCAATTAGTACTACCAGGAGTTAATTAGAGTAAATTGTAGAGATACAAGGCTAAATAATCTCCTTATTTCTCTCAGCTTATTCCAGTCAAGCTTCAAGAAGATTGTGTCAACAACATTCACTCTAAATGAGCTTCTATATAAATCTCTAAAAAAAATCCCTCGAGGCGGTTATATTGGAGCTTCTATTCCATCTTCATTCCAGCAGAATCGTTCAGTAAACCTATGTGGAAACTTATTTATCACTTTTGATTGTTGCTCCTTTACATAAGAGGTTATCATTCTTTGTAGAGTTGTAATCACAACCTCCAAAAGCTATGACACAAACAATCACAATAGGGCTACCAATGAAATTGCTTTTCAAGCCGCTCTCCAAGTTTATTAGCTCAATTTACGAATCATCCTTCCCATTCAAAGAAGGCTCGGACTCAATAATATAAGATATACTTCATTCTGACATGGCCTCCCTATATGATCTAGAGCACAATTTGAGGCAAGCCAGCTTAGGAAGGTTTCATTGGAAGATAATGAAGAAAGTCAATCACTCAATTTAAAAGGGGGTGTTGGAATATTTGCTTACGATTGCTTACAAGTTTCCAAGTTTGGTTGGATTAAGATTAGTCATTAATCCTAGGAATTAGTTTTATTTTCTTTAAATCTTGTTTTAAAGTTTTGATTTCTTTTAGCTATTTTTATGGACGTTGATTAGGGAGCTATTATTACTTTTCTTTTTCTCTATTTTGTAAGTTGCGGTAATTTAAAATTAAGAGCTGTAGCCCTTCTCCTTTTCTGAAGGAAGAAGATTAAAAGTTCTTACTCTTTGTCTTGATTCAAGAACCTTTCAATTGGTATCAGAGCTCACTTCTTAAGGGGCCTATGTGTGTGTGCGCTTGTTATGGAGATCGGCACCAATTTTTCCTCGATTGTTCCACGCTTGTTCAACGGTGAGAACTATCGGATTTAGGCGGTACGCATGAAGACTTACCTGGAAGCCCTGGATCTCTGGGAAGCAGTGGAAGAAATCTACGATATTCCTCTTCTTGACAATCCCACCGTAGCACAGATTAAAGAACACAAGAAGAATAAGACGAAGAAATCCAACGCAAATGTCTGTCTGTTTTCTGCAGTTTCCTCCACAATCTTCATCGAGTTATGTCATTAAAAACAGCAAAGGAGATCTGGGATTATCTCAAAGCTAAGTATGAGGGAGATGAAAGAATTCGAGGGATGCAGGTACTGAATTTAATTCGTGACTTAGAGTTGCAAAAGATGAAGGAGACGAAAAATATAAAGGAATACTTTGACAGGCTACTTAATATAGCAAATCGAGTCAAATTATTGGGTTCTTCATTGGAAGATTCAAGGATTGTTCAAAAAATCCTTGTAACAGTGCCTGAAAGATTTGAGGCTACCATCACCACCTTAGAAAACATAAAGGATCTGACAAAGATTATTTTGTCAGAACTCTTGAGTGCCTTGCAAGCACAAAAGCAAAGGCGTGCAATGAGGGAAGAAGGAGCCATTGAAGGAACCTTACAAGTTAAGCATCAAGAAGATGAAAAGAATTGGAGATTCAAGAACAAGAACTCTCAAGCCACAAATGAACAAAATTCTACATCTGGGAACAGAAGAAAAGTTGGAGTAAAGAAAGATTTTCCTCCATGTCAGCATTGTGGCAAGAAAGGTCATCCTCCTTTTAGATGTTGGAGAAGACCGGATGCAAAGTGCAGCAAGTGTAATCAATTGGGACATGAAGCTGTCATTTGTAAGAATGAAAATCAGCAGCAAGAAGATGAAGCGAAAATGGCAGATCAAGAAGAAGAAGATCAGTTTTTCATTGCAACTTGCTTCACGGGTCATGAAACAAGTGAAATTTGGCTTATTGATAGTGGTTGCACCAATCATATGACACATGACAAGGAGTTGTTCAAGGAATTAAAGAGTATCGAGTCTAAGAAGGTCAGAATTGGGAACGATGATTATATTGCAGTCAAAGGAAAGGGCACGGGAGCTATTGCAAGCTGTTCAAGAACCAAATTGATCACTGATGTTCTCTATGTATCAGATATTGATCATAACTTGCTCAGTGTTGGTCAGTTGATAGAGAAGGGATTCAAAGTGATGTTTATGGAGAATGCCCGTGTGATAGAGGATGCTACAGGCCAAAAGATGTTCAAAATCAAGATGGCGGGGAGGAGTTTTTTACTCAATCCAATGCAGGAGGAGCAATCAGCCTTTCTAATCAAAGAAATTCCTTCAACGATATGGCACAAGAGACTCGAGCATTATCATTATCAAGAACTATTACAAATGAAGTCAAAAGGAATGGCAACTGGCCTTCCGGAGCTCGATGATCATATACCATCATGTAAGGCTTGTCAATTTGGAAAGCAAAACAGGAAGTCCTTTCCAAAATCAGCATGGAGAGCCACTCATAAGCTGCAGTTAGTTCACACAAATGTTTGTGGACCTCAGAGAACTCCCTCATTAGCAGGTAGTAGATATTATATTGTGTTCATTGATGATTTCACTCGAATGTGTTGGATTTTTTTCTTAAAATCTAAATCAGAAGTGGCTGGAGTATTTTTGAAGTTCAAAAGGTTTGTGGAAAATCAAAGTGGCAATAAAATTCAAATATTGAGGTTTGACAATGGCAAGAAGTACACGTCAGAAAATTTCAACACATTTTGTGAAGATGCTGGCATTGAACATCAATTAACAACTCCTTACACTCCACAAAAAAATGGAGTTAGTGAAAGAAGAAATAAATATATTCTAGAAATGACTAGATGTATGTTGCATGAGAAGAATCTACCCAAACATTTTTGGGCTGAAGCGGCTCACACGACGGTTTATTTGCAAAACAGGTTACCAACAAAAGCAGTCAAGGACCAGACACCTTATGAGGCATGGTATGGTTATAAACCTTCTCTAAGCTTTCTCAAAGTATTTGGTTGTTTGTGTTTCACTCATATTCCAAAGAACAAGAGAGACAAGTTAGACAAAAGAGCACTTTCAGGTATCTTTTGTTGGCTATAGCACTGTTTCAAAAGCTTATAAAATTTTTCAACCACAAACTGGAAAAATTGTTATAAGCAGAGATGTTCACTTTATGGAAGATGAAGAATTGAATTGGGATAAGACAAAGGAAATCAGCCAAACAGTAACTGATCTGCAGCATGAGTTTCCTACTTCAAGTATGGACGAAGGAGAAAATTGGCAGAATGAATTGGTGGATGATGCTCCTGTAAGAGGTACTAGATTACTCACTGACATTTATGCAAGATGCAACATAGCTATATATGAACCTGCAGATTTTGAAGTTGCCATGAAAGATAAAAATTAGGTGGCTGCAAATGGAGGAGTTATCCATGATTGAGAAGAACAAAACATTGGAGTTGGTTGATCGACCCCAAAATATGAAGGAATGGGTGTACAAAACCAAGCTTAATGCTGATGGCTCAATTAACAAGTATAAAGCAAGACTTGTGGTTAAAAGCTATGCTCAAGTTTTTGGCGTGGACTACTCAGATACCTTTGCACCAGTTGCTCGTTTAGACACCATAAGATTTTTACTTGTTATAGCTGCTCAAATGAATTGGAAAGTGTATCAGCTTGATGTAAAATCTGCTTTTTTAAATGCCATCTTGCAGGAAGAGATATATGTTGAGCAACCCGAAGGTTTTGTGAAGAAAGGAGAGAAGGACAAAGTTCTTCTCAAGAAGGCTCTTTATGGATTGAAACAAGCTCCAAGAGCTTGGTACAACAAGATAGATAATCATTTTGCTAAGCTTAGGCTTTAAAAAAAGCCTGTCTGAGGCTACTCTTTATGTCAAACATCAATATAATGATGTTTTGATAGTTTCTCTTTATGTTGATGATCTTTTATTGACAGGAAATAATGTAAGCCTGATTGAAAACTTCAAGCAAGAGATGAAGATGTTTGAGATGACAGATATTGGGTTGATGACTTTTTTCCTTGGAATGGAAATCAAGCAAGCCGAGCACGAAGTGTTTATTTGCCAGAAGAAATATGCCAAGGAGATTTTGAAAAAGTTCAAGCTTGAAGAATGCAGGGAAGCAAACACTCCTATGAATCAAAAGGAGAAGCTATGTAAGGAAGATGGAGCTGATAAAGTTGATGAGAGACATTTTAGAAGTTTGATTGGTTGCTTGATGTATCTTACAGCAACACGTCCTGATATTTTAAATGTTGTAAGTATTTTATCCAGATTTATGCATTGTGCAAGTGAATTGCAGCTCAGGACAGCCAAAAGAGTAATTCGATATGTCAAGGGTACAAGTGGTTTTGGTATTAAATTTACAAGAAGTAAGTAGTTCAAGCTGGTTGGTTTTTCTGATAGTGACTGTGGAGGTTCCATTGATGATATGAAGAGTACTCCTGGCTATTGTTTTACTCTTGGATCAAGTATTTTCTCGTGGAATTCGAAGAAGCAAAAAACAGTAGCTCAATCTACAGCTGACGCAGAATTCGTTGCTGCAACAACTGTTGTAAATCAAGCATTATGGCTGAAAAAGATTTTAATTGATCTCAATATGGAGCAGAATGAAAGTACTGAGATTTTCGTTGACAATCAAGCTGCTATTGTCATTTCTCATAATCCTATGTTTCATGGAAAAACTAGGCATTTCAATATCATTGTTTTTTTTTCTAAGAGAAGTTCAGAAAGAAAAATATGTGACTCTGACTTATTGCAAATTTGAAGATCAATTGGCAGATTTGTTCACAAAACCACTTTCAGTTAGCAGGTTTGAATTTCTAAGGCATGAAATTGGTGCTCGTAGCTCCTAAAGCAAGGGGTGTTGGAATATTTGCTTAGGACTGCTTATAAGTTTTCAATTTTTGTTGGATTAAGATTAGTCCTTAATCCTAGGAATTAGTTTTATTTTCTTTAAATCTTGTTTTAAAGTTTTGATTTCTTTTAGCTATTTTTATGGACGTTGATTAGGGAGCTGTTATTACTTTCCTTTTTCTCTGTTTTGTAAGTTGCGGTAAGTTAAAATTAAGAGTTGTAGCCCTTCTCCTTTTTTGAAGGAAGAAGATTAAAAGTTCTTACTCTTTGTCTTGATTCAAGAACCCTTCAGGGGGCACTACAATATTCTTCAACATAACCATTTTTCCTCGCTCACCAGAAAAGACAAAAGCCTAGTTAGATCCTCTAATAGAACCTAGACTCAAAAACCTTTTAGAAGTAAACTAAGCGGTTGTTTGTGATATAGCTTTAGTAGGATTTCATAAATATGTAAATCAGTAAATTCACAAAATCCAAAAATTCATAAATTCATGGAACTCCGGCATTTAACAGCTTGGCGGGATTTAATAAATAAATAGTGTTAAAATTCCCTACCCAATAGCCCGGAAGGTTTATTTCAAAATGTAATATGTGTATGCTCAGAGTTGATGCAAAAAAAGTAATCATTCTTTCATCCATAACAAAGTTCAGTATTGAGGGATGAAAAATCAGAATGTGTCAATATTTCAAAACCGAAATGAAGACAAGAAGTTTCTAATGGTCCAAGGAACATTGTTTTGAAGCGAATTCTTCAGGCGAAAAAAAATTGTACAACTATTTAGAATGAAGTATGCCTATATGTCAAATAAGATTGCAGTGAGACTATATAGACACAAACTTCAAAACTCAATATGCTTGTGAATCGCATTAAATGTACATATGAAATGTGTAGACTTTAATTAATATAAAAAAAGGAACTAAAAAAAAAAACGATTCCGATACCTGCACACCCCTATTCATCATCTTATGCTCTAAACTATGAATTACTTCATTCTCCTCGGCAGGTTTTTGATATGTGATCCATATGACTTGGGCACCAACATTTCTTAGAAGAAATGCTAAATCCATTAGTAGCAAAGGTCCACCTGCAAAATGCCCAAACAAATATCATACTTCAGAATTTCAGTCAGCTGACTTAGAAGAGAAGGCTGGGTATCACCTTCTCAAAATAATCAAGAGCACCATATTTAGCTAATAAAGGTCCAGTGCACTGATCTTCTAGATCAACTAAAAAGAAGAGCATGGGCGCCCAATCTCTCCTTATTTGTCTAATGGATAAAATGTATAAATTAAAAAATAAAGTTGATTAAAATCTGCATTAATTATGTTCAAGATCATGATGCAAAATATTTCTTGTAAAAAACCTTTTAATTTTATATCCTACTTAACGTTGCTTGTATTTAGTTTATTTATACAGTGATCATTAATTCAACTTCTTATAGATGGTCTTATAAACTAAGCTTGAATTCAAAAGTATTAGATAGCTTTCCACTTGCACAATATGATCTTCTTAAGTCAGCGCGGCAGCATTGCACTTACAATAAATATTGAATGAATGATACATTGTCCATAAACATTTTTAATAGGGTAATTATGATGAAGACGAAAAGCACTTGCTCATATTCTATTAAATGAAAAAGGGATACCTTTCATTTGGATGAGAATACATTACAATTATTTAACAAGAATATTAAATAAAGAGGGGGCAGGGGGCAGGGGGCAGGGGCAGGACTGTGACTCCTATATCCAACAATATCATTGTCAAAAGTTTAAGGAAAAAAAATTTAAGCAATACAATGTTCATACACTTTTTGTTTGTTTTTTTCTTTTTTTTTTCACTTAGAAAGCATTTTTTAAAAACAATGAATTTAGTATATTTCACCATTCAATTGTGTACAACAATAAACCAATAATGTTTTTAAGCCATACAATTATACAAACACCTTCAAAATCCCTCAAAAGTGATAGTTTTTATGTCATTACCCAAAATGAGTGAAAGTAAAAAAAAAATCAAATTCTAAAACCTGTTTTCTATCAGCTAGCAACCAAATAAGAAGCCATTTCTTACTCATACGGTAGCTTGTAGTAAGAAAAATGTTTTAAACAATAATAATTTCTTTTTTGCTCATTTTGAGTGTGAAAAATGAAATCGTCGCATATGAGATATTTTAAAAGTGCATATAGAGTTTAAAAATAACATTGAGTTCTAACTACATGACAACAAATAATTGAAACTAATAAATTCATCAATTTTTAGAAACATGCTTCCGATTCCACAAAATCAGATAAGGCCACAGAACTCATCTGGTTGTTTCTATATGCAAAACATTTTTAGAAAATAATGGATGTGCTTTCTTTCGCCTAATGTGAGAAGTTAAAATTATTGTCTATTCAAAGATGGTTTGAGAGAATTTTGTGAAGCATGGAGTGGATGCTGTTTTTATCGTTTTCAAATAAAATTTTTTGAAACATGGTGGTTATGTGGCTGCAAGTAATGTTTAATTCAAGTAGGCTGTAATAAATCTCATAAATTCATATTTACTAAATCTTGTAAGAGTTAAATCAAAAAGTTTTTACCCATGATAGATGTTAAATCTCATTAAATTCTAAATTATAGTTTAACTGACATTTTCAATATGAAAAAGAAGAGAAGGCAGAATGAAGAAAAATGAGGTACATATCTTACATCCTATTTTCCCATGGATTTAATTGATCAGATATTTAGCCAAAATGGGAGAATATTATGATTTAAGAATATATGAGGATTTATATGACTTATTATGTGTGTGTGTGTGTGTGTGTGTCTGTGTGTGTGTGCCAATATTTAACCTAAATCCTCGCTGATATTGCAACCAAATAGGACTTCACAAGCGACCAAGTGAGTTTAAAGATGCGCTCAAATACGATAGGTTGAAGCATGGGACAAGCCTTCCACCTCAATTACAGTTACCTGAAAGAGATAGCTCGTGGGAGACGAGAAGCACGAGCTTGGACCTCATGAAATCCAGAGGATTATTCTCGACATTACCGACCGGCGCCAGGAGGCGAGCGCTATCCACCGCTGCTGAAGATACAATGCTGTCCCGGCGACAATCAGATGTGTCGAGAGTGCCACGAAAACAGAAGAAGGCTGTCGTTGTAAGAAAGACAGCGGAGAAGAGTAAGAGGAGGTGTTTTCTCTTCTGGAGTGCAAAACTACCAGGTGCAGGCTTTGACATCACGAACGGGTGGCTTTGGCCCTCTCTCGCACGCAAGATTTGGGATTTGAGCATGATATAACCTAAATTCCGTCAAACAGTAAAAATGTCAACTGTAATAAATTCATTTGGAGGAGAAGAGAGGCGTCGGACGGCATGGAGAAGCACCGGCGAGAGCTTCGGCCTAGAGGGAGGAAGAAGAGGGTCGGGCAGGTTTTCGAATGGAGAGGGAGGAAGAAGAGGGCTTCGATCGAGCGAATCCTTCGTGTATGGGAGGCGCCGAAAAAATTGAAGGATGGGGGATTCAGCGCTGCGTTAATTTTTCGGGGCTTAGGGCCTAGGGCCCGAATGGGAGAAATTATTGCGCAAGGAATTATACCCAGTCCTGTGTGCGGAATAATCTTTTGGGAGGGGTATTGATTATTAAGTTATTTAGAAGGTATGAGAATTGAGTATTGGGTATTGAGTATTGGGTATTGATAGATTATTACGAGAGTATTGGATGAGTATTGAAGGAGCTACGTGCAGACTGCATACGTACTTCGGATGCAATAATTTCCCATGGAAGAAAAGGCGAGGGCTTTCAACCAAAGAAAGAGGGCGTGAGTATTTATTAGAGAATTTCGTATTATTTTAATTTAATATTATGAGTTTAATTAAATTTGTTGATTTACACACAAGTCGACCCAGATCGAGACCCTATCAAAATTTGTCCTTACTGGCTAAAATCGACGTTCCGGACGCATCGACGCGATCTGTTTCATCATCCTGGGCCACCCGGATAAGTTCGTCGACGGTCGAGTCAATTTAATTTTAATTCGCGTGTATCACAACAAAAGAAGTTATTTTGGTCTGATTGAAGTCATTTAACGAGCAAATTGATGACCGGTCTTCGCCTAAGCGAGAATATAGTCAAACATATTGCACTAGGCAAAATGTCAAACGTCGCACACGGCGGGGTCCACCTATGACTTTCAATATCCCTATAAGAACTCAACAAGAGTTTCAATGCGTCGGCTTTTAATCGACTCAAGTGGATATTGAGGATTTAGAACCGTCTATATGAAACTTTAAGGAGTGTAGAAATGACTTGAATTTTTAAATATCTTGGGTTCCAATCTAGTCTTCTAAGAGAGTCTAAAATAGGAAAATCGTAGAGCTAGATACTAGGCTCTAAGGAGAAAAAAAAAGAAAGACCTCAAAATTGAGGTCAACAGCCAATATTTAACCTAAATCCTCGCTGATACTGCAACCAAATAAAACTTCACAAGCGACCAAGTGAGTTTAAAGATGCGCTCAAATACGACAGGCATGGGACAGTTTGAAGAGAGATTCAAAAAAAGCGAGGAAGAGGAGTTTACCTGCTTCGGCCTTCTTGGATTCGTGGTTGGTCGAGGAAGAGGAAAGCGCAGTGGCCTCGCGAAATGGCTAGATAGAAGACGCGAGGTGAGGGAGTTTATCTGGTTCGGCCTTCCTGCTTTAGCCTTCCTGCTTCGGCTCGGTCGAGGAAGAGGAAGGCGCAAGGCAGAAGCCTCTAGTCGCGGAAGAGGAAGGTGCTTGGCAGAAGATGCTAGGCGAGGCAATATTGATTATTGGCGAGGCGAAAATTAAGGTCGCGGGGTATATCCCGTGGCCCGTTTTCTGCCTGTTTTGGCTTCGTCCCGCTACGAAGTTGAGCGCCAAACACTAAATTTTCACCGTTGGGTAGCGCGCCGCTGGAAAAGAATAGCTCCAAACAAGCCCATAGTCTTATCGCTGCACAATTTGTCCGAGTATGAAGTGACGCAGGTTCTTTCGGTCTCTGCCACATTTAGTCCTTGGTGAAATTACATTAGTAATCTGATGTTGGTAAGGTCTAGGGCGGAAGATGACTTATCAACTTGTTTCCTTCTCTGTAATGTTTGTAATTTAGGCTATGTTTGCAACCATGTCATGTGGACGTAAATTACATCTCTAGCAAGAAAGAAATGGGCCAAAATTAAAAAAAAAGTGTATACAGTTCTCTGCTACAATGTTTCATCAAACAGATTCTAAGAATTGAAAATATATGTTTGTGTAGACATTGAAGGACATTCTACTTTTTGGCGTACAGTCATCTCAATAGAATTTTCCACCATTTTGTGATGTTATACTTATCAATACATATGTTTAATATGTTTGAGAGATAATATATTCACCTTTGATCGAGATCCTTGAACTAGCAATGCTCCTGTTATTAGTACTTGATTTTTTATGATTTGCTGATGCATTTTGCTTACTACAATTAACTCTGTATATTCTGTCACTTTATTTAGGTGTTCCAAATCCTACTAGACAATCAAGTGGAGTAAGTTTTCCGACATCAACACAATTGAACCCATTTAGTCAAACGAATCCTTTTAGTCAAAATATAATTTTTGGTCAAACAATCGCGTTTGGTCGGGCTATTGCTAATCCTTTCTCATCCACCACGTCTTCAAATCCTTTTGCTCCTAAAACTCCAGCTTTTGGTTCTACTAGTTTTGGATCATCATCAGCTTCGCTTTTTAGCTCACCTTTCTCATCATCCTCAGCAAGCCCATTTGGCTCAACATCTTCCACCCCTTCATTATTTGGGGCACCTTCGTCTGGATTTGGTGCTAGCAGTTCATCCTCTATTTTTGGCAGTGGAAGTGCTCAGGCATTCGGTTCGTCTCCTTCTATTCTTGGCTCCTCAATGGTGGGATCCACTTCTTCCTTTATATCTGGTCTAACTTTTGGCAACACTTAGTCTTCTAAGTTGTTTTCTTCAACTGCTTCTCTTGGTCAAACGACTTCTCCCTTTGGGCAATCTACTAGTTTCTAACAGAGCCCACCAGCTTTTGGTTCAAGTCTATTTAGCACCCCATCAACGGGCTTCGATGAAACCTATTTAGCAGTTCAAAACCTTCATCAAGCAATCCTGCAGGATTTGATCAACCGACTGTAAGTGAAATTTTGCATTTTTTTCCCATAACTTCGACCTGAATGTACCTTTTGTTTTAATTTTTTTTCTAATATGTTAGAATTAATATGTACATACATATATGTATATGTATGTATGTATGTATGTATGTATATATATATATATATATATATATATATATATATTCTTTTTATTGTACTAAATGACATTGTTTTTTCATTGTACCTCTGCTTGCTAGCCCTCCTTTTTCACTCATTTTCAACAATCTACTCCTTCAGAAACATCAAATAAATTTTCTTTTGGTAACCTTGGGCGGGCACAAATAGGTACTATATCATTAAAGTAATTTTTTATTTCCTTCATGAACCTAATTTTTAAGTACCTTTTATAGTAACTTCTCATGTCACATTTACCATCTTCATTTCCGCTCCGATCAACCAACTGTAAGCGAAATTTAGCATTTTTTCCCATAACTTTGACCTGAATGTAAATTTGCTTTAAATATTTGTTCTTCTAATATGTCATAATTAATATATACATGTGTGTATGTGTGTGTGTGTGTGTGTGTGTGAAGATAGCAGCTAGTTGTTCTGCTAGGGTTTCGCCCGATGGCGATTCCCTTCATTGATTCCTTCGGCTTCACTCCACCGGCTTTGTCGTGTCTGGCGACGAAGAGTTTCGCGTCAATCAGTTTCGTTGTACCCAACGACAAAGGGCTTCTCTCCGTTTTGCTCGCACATCATCTCCTTCCTACCTAACGACGACGGGTTTCTGCAAGCCTTCTCGCACGGTCTCCTCTTCCGCCCGACGACAAAGGGTTTCTGCCGAGCCATTCCCCCACGATCTCCTCTGGCGCAGTCCCCTAAACGTGGGGTTTGCAAACTGGCCTCGGGGCTCCGTTTCTATGCTGCCGCCCTTATCGAAGATAACTCCCCCCGCGCCCCTTTTTTGCATATGTTCCCGCAGCGATACCACGATACTTTAACGCTCGGTGTTGACACCGGGTTTCTCAAAAAAGCATCCCGTAAAAATTGTAAGCCTGTAATCTTTCTCTCTGAGGCCGAGATTTCCACCTTAGTTTCATCCTTTCGGCTAGTCTTAGTGCGGAAGTTTCTCTATGGAAGCCCTAAACTAGAGCTAATTTGAAAAGATTTTGAGCAAATGAGGATGAAAGGAGAATGAAAGATTGGTAAACTTGACGGTAGACATATTCTCATAAATTATCAGATGATGAAGACATGTTCATTTATTTACGAGAAGACTCGTTCGAATAGATAACCGTATGATGAAGGTTTTATAATGGATAGTCGATTTTGACCCTCTCACTGAACCTCCTACCATTCCTGTATGGCAGACCCCAAAGTTATTTCTACAGGGAATGCTCCTGTAAAGAATTATTCATATGATAGTGTTAGAATTATGTATTAATTTAATATTCTAATAGATATCCTGACTGGTAATTTCTTATTTACCTTTCTTCAGTGACAGACCTACTATTCAAGCTAACATTATCATGCAACCCACGTGCATAACAAATCCTTTTGGAACGCTCCCTGTGATACCTCAGATGTCTATTGGCTGTGTGGGTTCTTCTGCTCCATCATTCAATATGGAATTTCCAGCATGCCTGTAATCTTTTTGAAATCTTACCAGTTATATTTAGTGACCACTGATTATACTCTTGTGTTATGTATTTTTTTCTTTAGTAAAATGTTGAAATAATCCTCTGACTATTTACATAGGTTCATTTTATTCCCAAAGTGTGCTAAGTATCAAATTACTCCTCAGACTCTTTAAATTGGGGTTGGGGACTATTTTATCTTATTTTAGAAGTTATTGGAACTAAAATGACCCCCTGTAAAGAGTTAGGAGACTATTTTCACACTTTTTCATTTTTTGTTTCACTAATTTTGCTAAATAAACATAGCGATTGATCTTGCTTGCTTTAGGAAATGGTTTTATATTAGTGCCAAAAATGACATTTCAAATTGAAATGATATTTTATTTTATTTTTACAGAAATATTTCTGACAAACCAGCTCCAGTAAGGTGTTCTTTAGTGGCTCCTAGACATGTATCACAGAGAAAAATCCGGTTGCTAGCCAGGAGATATGAAAATAATAGCGATAGTGAAAGGGTTAGCTTATTCTTTAGTGGCTCCTAGACATCTATTTTATTATTATATATTGTAATTGTTCTCTGATTATATAAGTTACAAATATATTTATTATATTTAATATGTATAATTATTATACATAATAAAAATACTAATAAATTTATAATATATATATATCTTTATATATATATATATATATATATATATATATATATATATATATATATATATATATGGTAATATTTATTATAACATATATAATAATATATTTTTAAATAATTAATAAATAGTTATAAATTTACTTTTATTGTTAAGATATAATATATAGAAATATATTATATATATTATAATAATATTTATAGATATATATCAAATATGATAATATAATATATATTTAATAATTATATTAATATTGTTAGATATATTTAGGGTTATATTTAATTTAGGGTTATATTTAGATATATCAAATATAATTAATATTGTTAATAATTATTATATTTATATTAATATATATATATATATATATATATATATATATATATATATATATATATATATATATAATATAATGTTTTAAAATTTAATTTAATGTAATAGGTAAAATATTTTTTATTTTTGAAAATGATAGTATATATATATATATATTATTTTGAAAATAACGAGACCGAATAGATCTCGCTATGTTAAATAGTTTAAATAGTTGAGCACAATACAAGTGACACATCATCTTGAAAGATGAGCGTATCACTTGTTAGTAGGCTTAATTATCTAAACTTAAAGGTTTATGACTACATTTATTTTTGGTCTGCGTATTTTATAGCTGACAAGTCCTCTATCACAATACCACCCAGTTAGACGGGGTTTAGTTTAATGCGGGTTCTTAATTCCATTTATAAGGGCAAGCCCTATAGTTAATTACATCTTAAGCGGCGAAATCACTGAAAACTCTACATAAGGATCATGGGTTTCGTCTTCGAAATTTTGACGTTCGAGTTTTCACGATTGGTTGTAAGAAAATCAGAGGGAATGGTTGATATGGAACGATTATTTTCGAGTCCCGAAGAAGTAAAGAGTAGGAGACGTCGAAGATGCGAAAGAGCTTCGGTGACATCTCAAACTAACATATGATTGGGCTTTATATCTTTGAAAGTGAAGTTATATTTGATATTTCAATCTGTAAATTATTTAGATGATTTGGGATTTATATCTACATGTCATGTAAATGACCAAAAAAATGAGAGGATTTATGTCGTGCCAAACGACAACCTCGGAATCCTAAACGATTTAGGACTTATATCGTACGATATAAAATCGTACTAAGTCTAAAAGATAGTGTGAGGGTTTATGTCGTATCGAAACTGACGACCTCGGCATACTATAGATGTTATTTAAATCTACGAAAGTCGATCGAAGATCCTTCATTCGTTCTCTGTCATCTCGTCTCGAGAAAGGATAAAGATAGGGGAGAAGAAGAACATGCCTCGGTATTTATCCTAAGGGTATATGCGGGAATAATTAAGGTAGACATGTATAAATAAAAAAAAGGAAATGACCATGCCACTGAAAGTAACATCACAGGGGTATGTGCGGGTGTGCAAGAGTAATAATTAAAAGCATGAATATGAGTAAATGTGTACAATAATGAAAAGTAAATGAATGCACGACAATATATATTAAATAAAATAAGAGACGTGCAGTAAAAAAAAATTATGCACAGCAGGGTACGGTGATGCCCCAAAACGAAGCTAATAACTACAAGTAGTATAATCGGAATAGTTATAAACATATAAAAGATCAAAGTGGGGGAATAAGAATTCTATTTGAGGATAGGCTCGAGTCTATAGAGTTCTTTTTTTTATCTCGATCCCACGAGGGCAACCCGAAGTATTGAGGTACGTATCGATTTGAATAAAGTCACCGGCCAAATCACCATAGAGTAGGCAATCCTAGTCCCTACCACTTAATTGATTAGTGAACCGGTTTGTAGTATACGAATTTTGAAAGTGTAGCATCTTTGATTGTAGTATTTGAATTCTTATAAATGTAATGTACGTGTATAGTATACGAGGTGTGTGATGTGTGATGTGTAATGTGTAGTGTATAGTGTGTGTAGTGTATAATGTGTTATTTAATATATGGTGTGTGTGTATGTGTGATATTTGATAAGATGTGCTAAATATGTTGTGTATATATGTGTGATATTTAATATATGGCGGGTGATAATTAACATGTGATGTGTGTGTATAATAGGTTTGATAATTACATGTGTTGTGTTTGATATGATGTGTTTGATGTGTTGTATGTGTTGAATTTGATTTGATATGCTAATATAGTGTACGTGTTGTGCAAGTGCGGTGTTTGTTCTTTGTGCAAGTGTAGTATTTGTCTTGTGCAAGTATAGTATAGTATGTTGTTGTGCGAGTGTGGTGTTTATTTATCGTGCTGATGTGAATTGTAGTATACATTATCGTAGTATCCGTTACCGTATCAATGTAATACCCGGTGTTGTAGTATACATTGTTGGTTCACAAATTTCTTAAATGTAGGAATTAGAGCTTACTGGGGTATAGGATAAAATGGGCATATAAAATTAGGTATTGATTTTATTTTGTTTCGACTATAAAAGCATGTTTATTGAAGTTTATGCATCATTGCCTGTATCCCGCATTTCCAACTTATGTACCCACTTTGATATTTCATATGTTTATCGATAATGAAGCTTTACAAAAGGCTGCAATCAACATATTTCTAATACATCATTTCAGCTAATTAAAGTAAAGAGAGTTGTTGAAATATTCCTTTTAATTTAGCCTCAACTAAACTATTCTGATATCAAATAAAAAAAATTAAAACTCTATTTCAACAGTTTAAAGCAAAGGGTATTCCAAAAGTTTTCCAATGCACAGTTCCAGAAAGCCAAATTAATAAATAACCCATGAAATTTCTAAAGAAAACTTCAGCAGGTTATAGCAAAGAAAAAAAAACTCATAATTTTAAAGTTCAGATTAATCAAATCGAACTAGAGAAAGCATCCCAATATTAAGGAACCCGAGGAGAAATCCAAAACCCCATACTTAAACAAGCTGGAGTAGGAGAAATCCAAAACCCCATACTTAAATAAGCCGATTTCAACTTCTTCATACATGCAATCCCAATTTGGCTTCAGTAGAATCAAAACAAAAGGAAATTTCACAAAGACTTCTAATTAAATGAACCGAGATAAAAAGAACATTATAATTTCAAGGCTAGAGCTCCAGCAAACCAGGACAAAGAGAAGTATCCAAGATCAAATCCAAATGCTACTGGAGAAGAGCCAGCTCAATTCCACACTATGGTAGTTCCATTACAAAGCTAAACTCGAGCCACCATATGACATCTAGTTGAGCCAACAAGATAGCCCAACTATCAATTCTAAATAATAAAACCAAAATTAAATATGCATATTCAATACAACAACATGATGATTTAAAGACTGAATATATGAGTGTGAAGAAATTGGGTAATACATATTTAATTATAGAAATGTGGAATAGGTAAAGAGCTTAAAATTCTGCACATGTAAAATTGAGTTAAGGTGTTAGATATGTAAATATCAAGATTACATGATGTGCATGTAATTTTCTATAATCAAAACTGGATACATATGTACACACACCAAATTGAACATGAATATATGTTGCAGTAATGAGGTTTATGATTTCAGCATATATTCCCCAAGGATAGATTATTGTTTCTCATTTGTCTCATTTCATAAATGCTCAAGGAACTGATTTACAGCATTAATATTTCGAACATGCATCAAATATGAAAGCCAATAACCCCAAATTCATCAGCTTTCTTTATCAGTTGAAGCAAATTGAAGTGCAGCTTCAATAAATTGAAAAAAAAAAAAAACTCACACCGAATTTCCCAAATTTCTGCCTCAGCAGACTAGAACAAAGAACAAGCCTCCGAAGACTTAAGTTTAACTTCAAATTAAACTAAATTTCTGCTTCAGCAGACTAAGAATGCAAGAAAAAATGAAACTAAATCAATTTCTTGCAATGTCATAATCTGAAATTTCAAAATCCAAAAGTCAGGTTTCAGCAGATTAACCCAAAGAAATCTCTAAGACTTGAAGGCTTTGGTGTTTGGCAAATCAATTCATAAAGACCTTCCAAAAGTTCTAGAGTTCAACTCCTCATTTTAAACAATTAAAAGCCATAACTTTCAAAGCAAAGCAAAGCTAAGCCAAACTGACCAAAATCCATGAATTCAACATATAAATCAAATTCAAGCCTACCACAGCCCTTTTCAAATATGTTCGATTATGAAGTTTTGACTCCAGCAAATCCATTGAAACTTAAAGAAAGAAGACTGAAGTTTTCATGTGGGAAATGTAAATTTAAAGGTTTAAGTGTTATATATGTAAATATTATAAAGAAATCAGAAAATCATATATATATATATATATATATATATATATATATATATATATATATATATATATATATATATATATATATATTAAGTGTTAAGTATGTAAATATATATATAGGTTTGAAGTGTTATACTTGTAGATACTAATGTGAAGCAAAAGAAAAAAAAATCTACCAATCCATCACCATAAAACATGCAGATGCTATAGATGATCCTATACAAGTATGAAATAATTAATTATCCAGTGGTGAGGCTTAACCAAGTCTGAGAACAGCAATTTAAACAATTATGCCCTAGAGCCTGTAATTCATTCTTGTGACAAGTAAACGAACTCATTAATAATATGATACAATGCTCCAAATACTCCAACACACGGAAGAATTTAAAGATGCCTCACAAATCCAAGCACTACTCGAATGTCTGCAAATTCAGACAGAATAAATTGATACTACTCCAAGTATCCCATCTCCAAAGAATAATTTTCAAAATAATCATGAAATAAAACCTGTACACATCAATTAATCTTATAAACAGTCCAAGAATACGTTTGTCCCAAATTAAATCTCATAGTATAATAAACAACACACTCCCCTCATATTACATATTCCATTAGTTAAAACATATAAGAAAATGACATTCAAAAATATTTTTGCCTCCAAGTGTTCACTGGACTGAAAGAAACTTTTTCCATCAAATTAGGAGAAGAGAGAAAGGCTTTAAAAGCATTTAAAATTGTAAACCATATCTGATTAAATATATAACTGTTAATTAAAATCCCAAATGACTTCTTTACATTATCTACAGAGATCATTTCCTCTTTATGAAAGGAATTAGAATAGAATGTATATTTCAACAATTCAAAATAGTAAAAGACTATAATTCTGACCACTCATAACCAAGGACTCCCAACATGAGAGTGAACATTGTATTAGACAACCAAAGAGAACGGGAAAAACAAAGAATTGTTCACGAAACCATAGATTTCAATGTGTGGTCCTCAAGAATTTCATATACCATTCTCATCTCAATCACAAAGTAAATTACAATTGTCTTATAAAGAAATAAGAGCTTAATGTCACCATTCCAACTACATGAAACCGTCTCGTGAAATGACTAGGGCGGGACAAAGTAGAATAGAGCGGGAAAGAGTAAGAGGAGAATTTTCCCTCAAGAAAAAAAAACAGTCGGACAAGAATCCTCAAATCGCAAGAATTATTCTCGAAATATGTTTTTTTTAAAAAAAAACAATAACCCGTTATATTCATTCTTCTCGACGGAGAAGGAAAATGTAAGTCGAGTATAATGAAAACATCTCGAAGTTCTTTCCCATAGAAAGATCACAACGAGCGCATATCCAAATGATTCGAGATAAAACGAGGTAGTAAGCAAGTGCGTACCGATTCTAAATTAAGAATTTCATTTCTAGCTCCTGACTTTCCAAATAAAAGCGTAATAGAAATCCAAAAGTAAATATTATATTAGATGGCCGAAGAAGAGATGAAGGTAAGAAGAACTTACCTCGAGAAAATCGAGACACAACAACAATTACTAACGAGAGAAACTCAAATCTCGAAAAGAATCAACAACCTTTAAACTCCTCCTTCTTTCCCTCAGAAAACTTCTCGAAAGAAATATTACTAAGAGAAATCAAATTTTAGAAAAGAAAGATCTCAGCCAGCCCTACTCTCTCTCGAAGAGGTATGCATAGGCGACGGGGACGAAGGCTCGCGGTGATGAGAACTCACATCATTAGCGGGAAAACCGACCAAAACAAGCCACAGGGAAGGTTGCGACTCGTTTGGGTGGGAGAGTTTGTTACGAGAATGTGGCCAGAGGCGGTTATTATCGGAAAGAATGTCGGTTGTAGATCGGAAAGAATAAAGGTTACCGGAAGACCGACGGGGAAGTTTCTCGAATCTGGTCGAAGAGGGAAGCTGGGAGGGGAAGAAGCGCGAGGCTTTCGGCTAGGGCACGGGAAAACGGCACGCGATGAGACGGTGAACGATGCGTTCGTGAGATTAGGTAAATATAAGTGCTAATATATTTTATTAAAACATTTATTATTATTATTATCACACAGCCAAATAAAAAAATTAATCATTATTATTTCATTTAAATTCGTCGACTTTACACGGAAATCGAGTCGATTTGAAACACTATCAAATTATATGTCTTTCCCGCTGCTAAAATCGACGTTTCGGAAGCATTGGCGCGGTCCGTTTCGTCATCCGGAGCCGTTCGGACAAATTCGTCGGCTGTCGAGTCAATTTAAATTCAAATTCGTGCCACGTGGCGCAATAAAATTATTTTGACCCGGCTAGGAACCATTTATTGAGCAAATTAATGGCCGATTAGCCGGCAAGCGAGAACCGTAGTCGAAACGTATTGCTCGTGGCAAAAAGTCAAACGTCGCACGCGATTAAGGGTCCACCTATGGCTTTCAAATCCTTATAGGAACTCGACGGGGTTTCTATACGTCGGCTTTTAATCGGCCCGACTGGGTGTTGAGGATTTAGAGCGCGTCCGTATGAGCTTCGAGGAGCGAGGAGATGGCTTGAATTTCTAAATATGGTGGGTCCGGTCTAGTCCTACGAAGGGAGTCAAAATAGGAAAATCCTAAGGCTAGATCCTAGGCTCTAAGGAGAGAGAAAGAATGACCTCGAAAATAAGGTCGGCAAATGGACCCCAAATAGGTGTGGTGTCTTGTACGAAGCACGCCGCGCCTATTGGCGTTGTGAAATGATCGGCCCGATCGCGAATGAATGTTGGTAACCATACTTGAAACAAATCAAAAAATCAAATTAGAGTTAAAGTGAAGTTATGTTCCGTATTTGAGGTGGCAGTGTACATTCGATTCATCGATGTGAGTTTGAATTTCCAAAATATGTGTAAGGAAATGATTCGAAGCATGCCTCGATCGTAGAGAATGACGAGAAGGAATAGGACTAAGCATCTCAAATATGTGCGAGAAAGATTAGGATAAAACTGTCCGAAGCAATATGAATGTATGGTGAGAAGAATAAGGCTAAACATCGAAAAGGATATGTATAAACGATATGTATAAATAAAATGTATAAACAATATGTATAAATCATATGTATCTTGGATGAGAATCAAAATATAGGTATTGACCCGAGAAGAAGCTGGAATATGGGTACCGGCCCTCGGAATGAGAATCGGAATGTAGATGCCGTCTCGGGGAGATGGGAATCGAATTAGGTGCGACCGAGATGAGAGCGCCAATATGAGTACCGGCCTCGGAATGAGAATCGAAATTTAGGTATCGATCCCGAGAAAAATGAGAGTCGAGAATTTAGGTGCGGCCTCGAAGGAAGGCGAAATATCGATATCGAGTCTCGGAATGAGAATCGAATATGGATGCCGTCTCGGGGAGATGGGAATCGGAATATAGGTGCGACCGAGATGAGAAGCTTGGAATATGGGTACCGGCCTCGGAATGAGAATCAAAATTTAGGTATCGATCTCGGGGGATGAGAGCCATAATATAGGTAACGACCTCGGAAAGGAGAGAAGCTGAAATATCGGTATCGAGTCTCGGAATGAGAATCGGAATATGGGTACCGATCTCGGGAGATGGGAATCGAGAATATAGGTATTGACCCGAGATGAGAGCGGGAATATGGGTACCGGCCTCGGAATGAGAATCAAAATTTAGGTATCGATCTCGAAACATGAGTGATGCATTGTGTAAATTATGTAGGAATGTGATAATTTGTGTAAGAATATTGTTGACCCTCATTTTTGATGAGGGTCTTCTCTTCTTCTCTTTAGTACTTAGGATGTAGCCTTATGACTTTGACTATCTTAGAGGACTAGAATTGGGACCCACCTTTTAGAAATTCAAACCACTTCTTAACTCCACACCAAACTCCACAAACTTGACTATAGACCCACATTATCACAGAGGGTTAAATCAATGTGGAGGATTTAAAAGATGAGTTCTGTATAGGACTTCTTTGGCACTTGAGAATGCATACCAGGTGCTGATGCAGTAAAGGGCTGACTTACACATAGCACACCTATGCACTACACTTTCACACACCTCCTAAAACACACCTTACCCAACTTAACTTCTGACTCATGTAGGTGATTCACATGGATGGTCCTTAACCCACAAGCCGCCCAGGCCCAGAGGGTTAGGAACAACATGGTAGATGCCTGAATGAGTCCCTTCATGGCTCATATGGGCTTGATATGGCTCCATGGCCCAACCAAAATGATTTCATTTCACTTACATCCACCCAATCTTCAATTTTCCAAATTTTGATTTTGACCCGGGACCCAACACCTTGACTGCAGCTTTTTGAATAGCCCAATTTCTCGAGAGAATTTCCAAATTACCAAAATTCTCCAAAATCATTCCCAAAGCATTTCCACATCCTCCAATTGATCATCCATACCCAAAATGCCAAAAATTCCAAGAAAACCTCCCAATACCCTCCAAATACCCAAAATACCCCTCTTGACCCAAAAATCCAAAAATTCAGAAAATTCCCAGAAAATTCCAGAAAATCCCAAATATTCCCAATTTCATTTTGTTTAACTACACCATGGGCCAATTTTGTAATTTACCCCACTTTTATCAAAACCCCCAATTTGACCCATTTTAACCTAAAGTAAACCCAATGTCAAACCAAATCTACCCAATTGACCCCAATTTTGGTTCAATTCAATTCTAAACTTCAATTCAACATCCTAACACCAATCTAGACCAAATAAAAGCCCAATTTGATTGGCATTGGGATCCAATTTCACTTTTGGCCTTAAAGCCCACGATTTGGACCTATGACCCAGGCCTAACCCGGAAACTCACCCAATTCAACTCCAATTAACCCCAAATCTTTTCCAAACCTTCCTTAACATCCCCATAAACAAAACACTAACATGATTTTCCCAAAACTTTGATCCAAACCCCACTCAAATTTAACCCCAAGCTAAAAGGCCCATTTTTGACCTAAACCCAGGCCTAGCCCGAATGAGCCCCAATCCCCAAAATCCAAAACCTAACCAAAGCCAAAACCTCTTTGAAACACTCCCATAAACATTTCCCAACATTAATTTTACATCAATTTCAACTCTAGCCCAACATTGGCCCAAGTTAGCCCAATTTGACCCACCTTAGCTACTTACCGATTAAACCCCGAATTCAAACCCAAATTCAGACGAATCACCTCAAACTTGTTTCAAACCACTCATGAAGCATCCCTAAACCAAACTCAACAATTATTTGGCCCAAGCCTTTACAAAATCTCATCCCAAAATCCATTTTAAATTTAAAAGCCCACTTCCCTTTAAACCTCACTAAAGCCGTTTCACGAAATACAAAAGCCCCAGATTGTACACAAAACGCATGACATTTCCATTTGCCATCCATTTAATCAAAGCCATTCCCTAAGTTATAATTCCATCATCAAACAATTCCAAATCAAGCCCCGTACAATTCGCACGAAATATCCAAAATTCTTAAAACCGAATTTTATGAAATTGACCGACCTTTTCTTGTGAACGAATGGAGCCATGGAGCCATGCACGAAGCCATGCAAGCCATGAGAGCCTCTTTACATGTCACCATGCCATTTTGGGCAAAAGGAGGAGGCTCTTTCCTTAATTCTAAAGGTGATTAACCACTCAGCTGATTCCCCTTAACCATGCTTATACTTTAATTGTACTTGGATGGTGACTTGACCCTCACGATTATCTTGAGCCAAATCACTTTTCCCTCGGCCAAAACCAAGCCTTGGGTGGTGCACCTAGCCCAAGTGGAGGAGTTGACCAATTTGAGCCAAAATAAGCCCTCTCCCATTCCATTCTAATCCGAGCCTTTACACATGGCATTTGCCGATTGCTACACTAAACCCCGGCCACGACCCACCTGAACAAGATGGTGACCCAAGCCCCGTGCACTGACGGCGGCCACCCGGTCAGCCGGAAAACACCATGCCGAAACCTTGGGAGGAGCCCGAACTTTGAAATTCTCCCTTGGCGAGGCTGCCCACGTACTGTGGCTACTCATGGCTGTTCTTCACATGCCAAGAGCGACTGATCCCGGCTCCCTACGGCTCACACAGGGAGGGCCCTCGACATCTCTATTTAAACCCCTCACCTTCTCGGCCATGAGAAGTGCGAGCCGAGACCTTGCGAAACTGCGAAATTGTTCCGGACTCCTCCCCACGCACAGGCACTTGATCCCCGGTGAGATCTTTGCCATTTCTTCTCTGTGAGCTGATTTCGGAGTTGAAATTTCACCAACCGGGACACTTCTCCACAGTGAGCCAATCCCCGAATTGATTGGTCCTACACACACTTGCCAGGGTCGAAGGTGTCACGACAAAAGCCCCATCTCCGGAGTCACCCGATTGTTCCGGACTCCAAAGGTTGTGATCAGCTTTGGTGGAAATCACACCTGGGCAATTCACCACATCCCGGAGCTTCATCCCCAGCCTCCGCATCTCGACGAACGTGCCCGGCGCATCTCGATCGAGGCTCGCCTCTCCCGGAGCTAAGGTATGAGTTAATTCTTCATCACGAGCTTAGGAGATTCTGCATTTGAATGCTTTGAATTTCGTGCATGATAACCGTATAGATGTGTTCGTCTCTTCGAGGCAGTCCGTAGAGCATAAGAACATGAAAATCCATTGAGTATCGAGTGAGATATTAAGGATTTAGTGTGGACGGCTCTCGGGTGAGGACACTTGGGGACGATGAACGGATGCCGTCCGACATCTCGCCGGACGGACGGCGAGGACCCGCATCGGATGGAAGACGGAGCGATACGGCGGGTCCGGGAGCGGCCCCGACGCGGATGGCGGCGTCGAATGGGAGCGCGTAGCGTGTGCATTCGGAGGACTGAGGTTGACGCGGCGCGCGTCACTTAAATAGAAAAATAGGGTATTTTCTTTACATTTAATTCCATAAACTTTGAAAATTCATATCTACGTAGAAAAATCTGAAATAAAATAAAAATACGCAGCACAGCACCGATTGAACGGAGGAGAATAATGTGGAAAAGAAATCATTCGATTTTGTCCAGGTATTTTATTTTTAGTAATTTATTTACTCTGCGCATACATTTAATTCTCCATGCATTCATACAATTCATAACTGGCATGAGACCATGGGGCTTTTGAAGCCTGCGAATTTGGGAACATTCCTGAATTTTCCCGAAGTCGAGAGGCCATCCTATGAAGTTATTGATTTTGAAATGCATGTTGCTGTTTTAAGTATTTTAATTTCAAAAATTAGCATGTTGTGAAATAAATTCTAAGAAAATTTGGTGATGTTCCATATGGCTGAGAACCACAGGAAAAATAGGATTTGGGTTAATTCACTTAGATTAACCATTTAATTAGCTTAAATACCCAAAATAGATCTCTAATTAATTAGAGTTAACTATAGATCAAATTGACTTGAAATCAATTCTCCACTGACCTTGGGATGGAAGAAACCAAATGCATCAAATTTGAGGTCGATTGAACACAGTTGGCACATTTAATTGGGTTGATTAAGCGGCTTAGTCATTTTAAACTTTAAAAATTCATAACTTTCAAAATATCTTTCAAAAATTCGCAAATTGGTTTTGGAGTCTCTCTGATATCAGGGGAGTTTAAGAAAATTAAAATTTCAATTTTTTAAAAAGTTGATTTTAATATTATTTTAATATTTTTAATAATTAAAAAATAATAAAAATCACAAAAATAATAAAATTCACCAAAATGTCATATTTTGAATTTTAATCACTTAGGAACAAGTCCCATATTTTTTCCTAGGTCTATTTAGTGAGATATTAATTTTTAAAGCTGCGGATAATTTTAAAATTAAGAAATGTATTTTCTAGCATTTTCACCCAGAAATAATTATAATAAATCGAAAGAAAAATCAGAAAATTGTAAAGTTTGGTTCTCTGGAATCCTTGATATCAGAGAGAATTTTAAAAATTATAAAATTTATTTTTCAACATTTATTTTATTTTTAAATTAATTAATACTCGAACTTAAAATAATTCTAATAAATAAATATAATTCAAAAAATTACAAAATTTGGTCAATTAGTCCTCTGGCCAGTGGGTAGGAATGTCCACTGGTACATGCCCAGAATAGAAACTTTCCGCTTGGTCATATTATTGAATTTTCCTTGGAAATTTCTATTTTCTACGAAAATAATTATATAAATAAATTAAATACGGAAAATCGCGTTTTCTCTTTTCTTTCGTGTATTTAATTTGACACATAAGTGAAGTCACATAAAAATTTCAAGTTAGAATTTGAGTTGATTTAGTGGGTTATGAAATTATTAAGCTTAAAGAACCAAATAAACTGTTAATTAAAACTTTAACCCTTAATTAAAACTTTAGGTTTAATAAAAAAATTAACAAGTAAAATATTTGATCCTAATGCAATTTGGATGATTGAAATTTAAATAATTGAAGGGTGAAACCCATTAAGCAATTTAAAATGATTAAACTTTAATTAAATAATTAATTGAATTTGGAAGAATAATAAATTTGGAATTATTAAAATAGGGACATTATTAGGAAGAGACTTATTCTTTAATTTAAAAATCCCTAAATTAATCATCTCATTAATACTCGGCTATGCCAATTAAAATGATAACTCGGAATTTAAAATATTAAAAGACTTAATCATTAAACTAAAATTAAATCATTAAACTCTTTGAAAAATTTTTGATTAAATTAAATTAAATTAAGATTAAAAGTTGAATTAAATTAAATTAAAATTAAATTAAATTAAATAAGCAAATTAAATTAAATTAAATGAATTAAATAAATTAAATTAAATTAAATTAAATAAATTAAATTAAATTAAATTAAATTAAATTAAATTAAATTAAATTAAATTAAAATTAAATTAAAATTAGAATTAAGAAATTAAATCGAACAAACTAAATTAAATTGAATTAAATTAAATCAAATCAAACTAAATTAAATTGAATTAAATTAAATTAAATTAAATTAAATTAAATTAAGTCGAATTAAATAACCTTACTTAAGGCATGAAGAGATAAATCTAAAATAACTTGAACAACATTCGGAAACTTAAATCATTAATTTGAACTTAAATTTGAATCACGGAAATCGTTAAATATCGTTTTGCCGCTTAGAACTTTAGTTATCATAACTCTTTAAATAGAATATTAAAATGAAATGTTACTTCACTTATAGGACATTCGAATGTCACAGTTCGCTGAAAACGGAGATTAGCAAAACTTGAAAACTCGGACGATCGATTCGTTTACACGATTAAATTCATTTGGGCTTAAAACGATCCTAGAAATATTGAAAAGATGTTTGGGATCTCTCCTGGCCGCTTCCTGATATAATAGGATGTTGATAAGAAACGATTGAACTTAATTGTTCTTTGATGAAGAAAATCGTCTTAGGAGCTAAAAACCTGAGAACTTTAGACGTCGTAAAGGCTTATTGCGTATAGGATTAGGAATTTAGTAGAAAACCATAAGCCTTCATGAACTTTCTGGGAACTTGCTTAAATATTCGCTGTGTTTTAAGTGCGGCTCGGAATGACGGGAGGACCCTCAAGGTACGCTTTTATTTTATTGCGGTTATTTTATTGCGAATGCACTTTATTTTTCTTGCATGATAAACGCGGTTGTATGAAAACCGACACCTTTAGGACGGAAATACAGCGAAACCCCAAACTAAAATAAAAGACAACACGAAGATAAAATTCACCCTCCGCTGACATTTGAAAATATAAAACAAACTCGAAATTTAATCACAAACCAGAATACAAAACTACGATTACAACTAAATTAAAACGTCTGTTGGATGATCGGGAATACCTCGGATGATGTAACCTACGTGTTCTTAACGGGATTTCAACGGTCTAAATGAAAGTGTGGAACTCATTCGGTTGAGTTTAAACGAAATTCATACGGGTAAAGTGAATGCGATAAAATAGTGCGGAAGGATGGAACGCAAGTGGGATCTTAACCGGTGTCGTTATAATCAACTTTAAAGATTTGTTTTAATTAAAACACAAAAAAACACTTGGAAATTAAGACTTCTCTAAACCCGAACACTTCTCTCATCTCTTGATTTATGATTTAAGCCCAAACCTCTGTGGCAAAAGGAGCTCGGAGCATGGTGGGCGGCGCGGCCGTCGTCGTCGGCGAAAACTTGAACTACTTGACAAAACTTTCTTAGAATTAAATAACGAGCCATAGGACTTCGAGGGTAGTTTTGCTGAGTGCGAGCATAAATCCTCGAAGCTCTTCGTTAGGCATTTGCATTGCCAAATTAAGCCCTAGCACGGTCTTAGGATTCCCGAGGTAGTCGTCGATACGACATAAACCCTCACATCTTCCGGAGCAATTTGTATGATTCTATCATATAAATATAAGCCCTAATTAATTAAAATTGGCGAGATTAAAACATTAAATAAACATTAGGACTTTCCTAAATCCAAGCGAAACAATAGGATAGTCGGGAGATTACCGAAGTCCGCTTCGAATCCGTGATCTCTCCCTACTTTTCTTCCTTTTGAATTCCCAGAAATAAAAATGTTCTAAATTTGATCCACCCACATTGAAATTTCGAAATTCGATCCCTTGAAAACTTAAACTTTGAAATTCTTGAGACGAGAATTATTGTTGATTATTATCGAGAGTTTTCTTAGGTGATTCCCGTCCGCAAGATGTAATTAGTTATAGGGGCTTGCCCTTATAGGGAACTTTAAGAACCCGGGTAATATAAACCTGTTTAATAATTTCATATTAAGCGGGGAATTTATCCGGCTTATAAAATTGGTTCGCAGACCAAACGGATGTCACAAACCTTTCTAGTTTATTTAATCGAGCCCCATTATCAAGCGGTGTGTACATTCTTCGGGATAGATACACGGTTTGTGGTGCGGCGCTCGTTTATATAAGCTTATTCGGGGTGTGAGATCGGTTTGATTTCATATCTTAAAATTTTCAAATTTAAAATTATTTTGAAATCGAAATACTACTTTTCAAATTATTTGTTAATTAAATTAAAATTTTCAGAGCCAATTTCGCCCAGGCGACTCCTTTGAAATAAAACACATAACTTTAAAAATATGCGGAAACCCAACACGGCGACTCCGGCGGGAATAGTTCACTCTCTCCATTTTAATCAAATAGTTCGCACAATCGGTAGTGTATCCATGTCCATAATGGATCAAACTACCCTTCTTTAAAAGTTGAATCTTGTGTTCATTTCTACCTTGAGCAAAGTATAACCAATATTCTCTCGGATTTAGGAACATTTAGACACCCCAAACGGAGAGGTTCGAATCCTTTTACCTCGTTGCGAATTGGGGTGGACCCAGATAGGTGTTAGTTTAGGAGTGATCCTTCGAGTCGAGAAGTCTTGCTTAAGACTCTTTTTCCTTTCCGGCCTAGATTGAACTCCTTGCTTTCTCTACACCTTTGAACACTCGGGTCTAGTAAACAAAACCCTTTAATAAGTGATTCCTTTTTATAAATGCATGAACATGAATGAGTTCGGACTCTTTTAAATTCCTTTCTTTTCGTCTGAAAGAAACGCAAACAAGGATGAGCAACCGAGTCTACCACTGCGGAAATGGAAGCCCCGAAGCGGTTACTTTCTCTTTCACCGTCGTTGGACCTCGGTATGCATAAGGATGAGTTGCCCCAGACAATGGAATCATCCGATTTGGACGAGGATTTGAAAACACGAACGTCGAGATCCATAGACGTCTCCTTTTCTTGATGAACAAGGTAATACGAGAAATTTGAAGAGCGGCGCGGGTTCGACCTTGGGTCGACGAGTTCCCTCCCCTCTGAAGGATCCCGACTAAGAGGAACAACATTGCCGCAGGGAGAACATTCTTTCTACCCCCCTTTGGTCCTAGTTGTTTGCACCTGCACTAGACTTTTTGCCAAATCGAAAGAATCCAAGATTATGATGGACTGTTAAGTGAAAGTGCGAGATCTTCTGTGGACAACCAATTTGTTTTCGAAATCGGGTCAGTTGAGAATGGTACTAACGAAGACCCGAGAGAAGAAACGAGAAATAGAAGGATCGCTAAAGAAGCCGAGCAGCTGAAATTGCTTTCCTAGAAGAAATTCGACTGCGGAATATGCCGTACTGAATACATACGGTTGTTGGGAGGAAGCGGTTTCATCCCCTCTCGCCGCGGAAGATGAAGAAAATATTCGCAAGATTAACGCCCACATTACCACGACGCATATTACAACGATGACGCAGAAAAGAGCTAGAACTACGCCGTTTGCTCGGCTTGCAAACTTTGGTAGAAAAGTTAGCAAGAAAGGCTTGCCCCGGTGTCGAGAGATTCTACGAAGGATAGGGCGGGTGCCGATCGAATCCCGTCTTGGGCCCCGAGTAGAACCCGCGGTCATGACGGGAAAAGCCCCGAGTAAAAGGATGAAGGCTAGTCCGCACATTGTCGTCTCGGGATTACGGATTAGGGAGGATACCGCCTTCGGCATTTGGCGGGCGGACCATCTGGCCGACGGAAGGATGGTATGGCGTCCAGCTGCGGCGATTGAGATTGAAACGACGGCAGAAAGAAAGTCTCGCCGGGAGACTTGAATGCGAAAAGTGCTACCGCCGATGAAGGGGACTCGTGAGAAGGGGACCGGCGGTATGCGCACGACAACCGCAGACACACAGGCCCCGCTAGAAGATCTTATGGAAAAGTTGAAGCCGTGCTCAGAGCGGTTGGCGAAAAGAAGAGAGGAAAAGTTCGGAGACGAGATTGATTCATCGGAATTTATGGACGACGAATACGCGAGAAATCGACATGGTTGAGACACGAGCTTCATCGGCTTCGCAAGGTGCTCTACTTGTGCATGAAAAGATGAACGGGACGGATGAGAAGACGGCTTCGGGAAAAAGACGACACGATCGCTCGAATGGCGAAAAGGATGGAAGAGATGGCCGTAGCTCGGCCACTCTCCGGAGTCGAGTACAACCCTGAGGAGACACCCCCGGAGGTCATTCATTGTGGACGGAGGAAAGGAGATTACGTCGATCAATGGGGATGATCGGCTAAAAAAGGATACAGCACGAAGTATGATTCACGAAAAGGATGTCGAGCCGTGGAGCAGCCCGATGCGAAGCCTGTCAAAGAAGCGGGACATCCATTCGGACGGGTAGACCTTGCCGAGAAGAATTCGACGACATCCAATACCGAAAGGCTTCGTACCACCTCTGATTCAGAGACCTTCGACGGGCAGGAACCCGGCGGCATGTGGCACACTTTCGTGCAGTTGTTACTGTGCGGCGGGAGCGATGGAAATTACTCTTCAAGACGGTTCGTCGGCGGTATCGGGGAATGCGCCCATTTGGTATGCGAGAATTACCGAAGCAGTTCGGTTAAGACATTCTGGAGCTAAGAACCTCTTCATCGAAGCGATTCGCGGAGCTCGACACCACATCACTATAGGTGATTTAGTGGTAAGAAGCGAAGCCGAATGAAACTTTGGTGGATTACATACTCGATGGAGGAACTTAAGTATGAAGTGTGAACCACGAGCGCAGAACGGCATGCGATCGGCATTTTACTAAAAAGCATTCACGGCCCGATAGCACTTCTCCTCAGGGATTCCTTATTAAGACTTTTGAGAAGTTGTTAAGCAAGGCGGAAGCTTACAGAAAACGAGCAATTAGTTTTCATAGGCATTGACAGCAAAGCCTGTAAGAGACTTTGAAAATCCGAGATCGTGAAAATGATTGACAAAATAAACAATAAATGCAAAATCACCAAGACGGCGCGGCAACCCGCAATGAGTGCCGACGGCCAGGACGGTATCGGTCATCTCATGATATGAGCAACCACCTCGTCCATGACGTACATTAAGAGAGCTTTTGAAGCGAGAGAATATCCGTTCAAGAATGAAGCCGATCTTGAAAATGTTTCGTGAGTACGATGAAGACTCCGGATTTCCGAGTGCCGAACTGAGACCGGAGGAGTCAACGAGAAGGGTGATCCCGGCTTTTTGCCCTTACCGCAGATGGCAGACCTGAAATAAGTGCATACAGCCCGAAGTTGGCTCGGTAATGACTGCGGAAGGAATGTAACGATCCGAAGAATGCATGAAGGAACCCCGAAAGGAGGTTCGAGTCGATGATATCTCGGCGATCCCAGATCATTCCGATAGATCCGCAGCCACTGTGACGATGGATGGTACCGCTGGACGAGGTCTTGGGTACAAGACGGCATCCGGGCAAGCCGGTGCGGGCTTCAATTCGAGTTTGAAGCACATTGGCGATCTTATCCTTGCGATAGAAGAACCACCTCAGCCAGGAGACGATTGAAGAAAAGAAAGAAAATTGACGAAGAAGAGAAGGCGAGGCACTGAGGTGAGAGTTTGAGAACATCTACAGGATAGTTGTTTTCGGTCGGGGAGAAATCCCTCGAACCCCGACTGTATGATTATACACTCACTTCGGTAGGATCATATAATGATAGGGTGATGGCGTTGGCTCGTTTTATTTGTTTAACGATTACGTAACTAACGATAATCCAGGATATCGATTTCGATACCGACGACAATTCTCAAATCATACACGATCTCGGCAAAACGAAAATAATGAAAGAAGACATCCATCGGAGGCTACGAGAGTTCAACGAAGCAACGAATCTATCATGAGTTTCGAGCTCCGTGCGATAGAGTTAGAGCCTTCGGACTGCGAAGCTAATCCCGGAAAGGCTTGTCATTCCGATTCGAAGGAACGACGAGCTCGACTGATAGATTCGGGAAAAGGGGTACGAAGTCGACTTAAGTGGAAAAAGTTCTACCTCCGAGAATGGGTCCAAAAGACAAAGGGAAGCGGTGGTTGTTCGGGGAAGAACCAACCACAGCGAGAAAAATACCGAATTCCGAGAAGAAGCGAGGAGACACATGAAAACGAGTGGGCTTTACAACGTGCTAGCCATCTTAGGAAACTACCGACGAGCGGGCATCTACGACGCTCTCATCTTATCAAGGAGACAGAGCTCGATCGAGGCCTTACTTGATCCGAAATTTGCTTAGCTCGAATGGCGGAGAGTCTAGATGAGGTTTGCTCGTTAAAGGAACGACGGTGTTACCTTCGCGAGCCGACGACTGCTTGGAGCCGGCGAGATCACGGCCGACCGTTGTACATTTCGGTTACAATCGGAAGATTTACACTCTCGAGAGTATTGGTGGATCCGGGGAGCATCAATCAATATAATGAATCTTCGAACGCTAGCATACTTGGAAATTGATGCCGCCGAGCTCGAGGCGGACGAAAATGTTATTAAGAGGATTGACTAGAAAGGAGAAAGAGCCCTCGGCTCGATACTTGGCTAACGTGAAGACGGTGACTTAGCAAAGACAACGCGAAATTTCACATAATTGATTCGAAGCGTCATTCAACGCTCTGCGGGCCGACCGTGGATACATGAAAACGGGATGGTACCATCGTCTCTACATCGATGCATTAAATGCTACCGACGGAGGAACGAGTGCATCCAAAGGTGACTTACGAAGCCATTCTCAGTACATGAAATTGGAATCCACGAGGATGCGGCTTATTATGCACCACGAAGAAACGATCTTCTCCGGAGATACCATAACAAATGAAGCAAAGAAAGTTCGGGACAACGAAGAACCTGAAGTTCTAGTCGTGATCCTCTGCTCCACCACGGCGAGATGGTGAGGGTTTCTCAAACTGTCCAGGAGTCGAGGCGGGGACGAGGTCGTGGTAGAGACTTTAAGACGATTGGACATAGGAAATCGACCATCAATGTCGATTGGGAAGATAGTTACGAGAAGAAGAAGAAATCGAGCAAGCGACGATAAGTCGGAAGAAGCCGCGATTGAAAATCCCTCTCGAAGATGAGAAGAATGAAGAATACAAATCGATGTACGAGAAGATTAACCACTATGTACATACTATGACCACGACCTAGATCCATTCTAATAAGATCGAGGATATGGAGGTCAAAGAGGTGCGTAGCGGTGGTGCAAAACCAATCAAATTCTACCGTGATGCTTCTTCCTCCAAAGCGCGAAAATAATGTCTGATTTGAAGATGCTACTTCATCGAGAATTAATGGAATTGCCTTTTGAGTGGTACTCTCCTGTGTTCAAAATTTAATTCAACGTGGTTTCTTACCTCGGCCGGTGGACAAAAGGTCAATCACAACGTTTTGAAAATTTATGGAACCAACTCCGGTCGTACTTGACTCGAAAACATGGTCTCGGATTCGGCACAGTCGGTCCGGTTGATGATCTTGAATTTCTTGGTTATCACTGCGAATCTAATGAAAGCGCATGGAAACTACGAAGAACTCGAAGATTTGCAAATTAGGCAGCTCCACCAAATTGAAGAAAATCAAATCTCTGATAGATGAGTTAATAGAAGTTAACTTAGGTCTTAGCGAAGAACTGAACTACCTTTGTTAGCTCCTTACTCGATAAAAGAAGACTCCGAAGAAATAATCAAGTTATTAATGGAATTCAAAGACTGTTTTGCTTGGAGCTACGATGAGATGCCAGGTTTAGCTCCGAGAGGTCGCGAGTCCATAAGCTAGGAGTGGACCATACATTCCGTCGGACGAGGAATCACGAGAAGAATGCGTGCAGAAATCGAACAACAAGTCATAGGCGAAGTTAAAAAGCTAATAGACGCTAAATTTGTCCGTGAAGAACAATACCCGACTTGGTTAGCCAACGTGGTACCGGTCGGGAAGAAGAATGGTCGGATCGAGGAATTTGTGTGGATTTCGGAAGATTTAAACAAAGCATCGAAAAGATGAATTTCCTCTTCACCCGATCCCGAGAATTAATGATCGACATCGCTTCAACACACGAAATATTCTCATTCATGGATGGATCTTCAGGATACAACCAAATAAAAATGGCTCCGAGAAGATGAAAAGCTTACGACGTGAACGCACGATCGGAGTATTTTTCTTTACACGGTGATGCCATTCGGATTGAAGAACGCGGGGCTTGACCTACCGAAGAGCAATAATGAGAATTTTTGATGATCTCATCCACAATCGAGTCGAATGCTACGTGGACGATGTGGTCATCAAAAGCAAAGTAAAGGACAACCATTTGTATGATTTGAGAATTGTTTTCGAACGATTCGAACAATTTAACCTTAAGATGAATCCCTTAAAATGCGCCTTCGGTGTCGCCTCCGGGAAATTCTTAGGATTCGTTGTCATCGTGGAATCGAAATCGATCCCGAGAAAAGATAAAAGCTATCTTAGAAATGCCGCCTCCCAAAACCTTAAAACAACTACGATCTTTTCGAGGAAGGCGGCATATCTTCGACGCTTTATCTGAGCTGTCGAGTAGGTGTCGGCCTTTCTCGGCACTAGTTAAAAGGACGCCAAATTTATTTGGGAAGAGAAGCCGGAAGGAGGGCCTTCGAAGACATTAAACAATACTTAATGACACCTCTGTCTTAGCGACCCCGATCTCGAATTGACCGCTAATACTTTATACCGCGAGCACTGGAGACGACTCCTATCGAACACGATAGCCGAATTGATGATGAGGGTAAAGAAAATGCTCTTTCTTACTTAAGCGATCTTTCTTGCCGACGGAAATAAGGTATCCCGCAATTGAAAAGCATTGTTTGGCCACGATCTTCGCCGCTCAAAAGCTCGGGCATTACATGCTTTCTCATAAGGTCGGCTTCCGATCTCGAAGTTTAATCCATTGCGATACTTGATGACTCGTCCGACGCTTTTCGGCCGAGACTTGCCGGATGGTCGATATTATTGCGATTCGATATAACTTTCGTGCCTCTTCGTGCGTAAAGGGACAAGTCTTAGCGGACATCGCCGGCACACCCTTTGCGGCGAATCTCCTCTCGATGACGATACGCCGGATGAACGAATAATGAACCTAGAAGACCTTGATGATCGACGTTGGGAATTATATTTCGACGGAGCATCTTCATCGCACAAGACGAAGAATCGCAAGTGATAGTGCCGTGGCGAGTCCGGGCTAATATTTATAACAGGACGGGGATGTTAAGATACTCTACCGACGACGAGCCGTGTACGAACAACGAAGCGAATACGAAGCCCTCATAACGGGACTAGAATTAACCATTCGAATGGGGATAACGGACATCAACATCTACGGGGATTCGCAATTAATCATTCGACGAGATCGCGGACAATACGGAATTTTTTAAAACCAAGACTCGAGCAATACTTCGAGTGTGCGAAATGCAGTTTGTTGGAACAAATTCGAATGTGACGATCTACGAAATTCCCGAAGAAAACGCTCGCGGATGCGCTGGCTCGTCTCGCAAAGAATTTGCTGTTTGCGAGATGAATCGGTGGAAGTGTCGGTTCACGGACGCCGGGTCCTATCACGGCTTGACATTGACACGATACGCGGTCCGGATAAGGAAGAAGAATCAATTGCGGCCGATGACGAGAAAACACGGAAGATTGGCGACAACCATTAATAGATTACGCAAATAGGAAAACTACCGGACGATAGGTCGTTAGCTAGCGGATCGAAAAGAACTCGTCACTGCCGCACTAATAAACAACACATTATACGAAGGTCTTTTGATCGGAAATGTGGCTAAGGTGCCTAAGTGGGTCCGAAGCCCGTGAAATTGTTAAAGAGGTGCATTCGGGACTGCGTAGGCGCTCACCGATCGGGTCCGAAGATGAAAATGAGAATTAAAAGACTAGGGTACTACGGCCTCGATGATGGCCAGAAGCTGTGAAAATCGCGAGAGGCGTACGGTGTCGAGTGCACGGTGGTTCTACACCGACCTCCGAATGTGCTACATCCGACAATTGCGTCGTGGCCATTTGAATGTTGGGGCACGGATATAGTGGGTCGATAGAACCGCCGTCGTCGAAAGGACATCGCTTCATTCTTGCGGCTACAGTTACTTTTCAGTGGGCGAGCGGTTCCGCTCGGAGGGAAGTGAAAGCACATCACGTACTACAATTTTCGAGACGAGTTATGCCGTTTCGGTGCCGCGCGGGATCATCTCAGATAATGGGTCAGCCTTGAAGCACACAAATCAACAATTTTGTCGGGGAGACACGGAATCGGCAGCGATATTCAACGATTCTTGCCCCCGGGGAAACGAAACGGCCTTCTTTGAGGCTTTTAATAAAACTCGTTCGGAATTTTAAAGAAGACTTTAGACGACGATAAGAGAATTGGCACGGAAGTTGTTAGAAGCCTTATGGGCTTACACGGACAACCTTCAGAACTCCTACGCGAGCTACACCTTACGCTCTGGTGTATGGGTCCACGGCCGGTGTTACCTTTAGAGGTTCGGCTCCCTTCACTCGGGGTACGGTTGCGAATAAAATCACGACGGAAGAGAACGCTAAATTACGACTCGAAGAATTAGAAAGCCTAGAAGGGAAAAGACTTGCAGCGCACGAATTTAGAACTATACCAAGCTAAGATGGTTCAAGCCCATGACAAGGCGGGTCCTTGGAGAACCTTGAAAGTTGGTGATTTAGTTCTTGTTCTCGAAAAGACTGTTGCACACCGCGAATGGGAGGAAAATTTGAACCGGGAAGGACCATTTGTAGTTGAGGCGAGTCTACTCGGGAGGCTCCTACCGGCTAGTGAATTGCCAAGGAGAACGACATATGCTTCCGATCAATGGACGATACTTGAAAAAGTATTACGGCTTTGATGTTTCGAAGGAATAAACTTTCCATCCACAAGCGGGTGAAGTGATTACTTATGAGGCGGGTCCGAACAAAAATAACAAAAATGTGCTAAAATAAATAAAATCCTGATAATAAAATTTTCCTTGTTTTCTTTTTCAAATCAAAATCTCTTACACGATCTTATCTGACGCACTTCATTCTGTTAAGTTTGAAAATATAAAAATAATAATAAAACAAGATGTCTTTAATAAACATTTTCTTGATGTTCTTGTTCTTAGTACAGCCCACGATCCTTTTCCTTGTCTCTTCGCGGGGAAATGTCGAGCGGGCGGTTGGTCTTGAACTTTAAGAATGAGGCGTAAGCCTTGCACTTGATGAAAGAGGGTGAAAGATGGAGCGATAATCGAAAGTTGACTCGGATTCGCACAGCCCGGAGCCTACGGTACGAAGAAAGTAGTAAGGTCCCGATTCGGCCAAGAAGAATTGCTGGACATAGATGGCCAGAAGGTGGCTTCAGCCACACCAATCCAGTAGCAAGAGAAGAAAGACAAACCTTGAAGAAGATAAGAAAATGAAGTACGTAGTCGCTACGGCGGAGGGCAGGCTTGTCGGCGCCGCGCCCGGAGATTCAAGTTCGAAGAAGTACTCTCACAACAACGCAACGAAGAAATAAGAATCGCCGTATCCGTAAGATGTTAACAAAACTAGCTGCGGATGCGCGAGCGAGTTGCTAATGTCGGTGCATACACTTGAGGACACCGGTTCAGGGAGCCCAGGAAGAAGGAGGCCGACTCCTAGGATGTGAAGAACCAGGAAATCTTGAGGAAAATCAGAAGAAAGAAGGCTACCACGCCACGGATAGAACCACCAATGTTTGCTGACCTTGTTGCGAAGCAACCCGGGGGATGTCACGACGGACATCATCCCACGAGGAGCGAGGTATGCGAGGAGAACGTGAAGGGATCGAACCTTATATCCCACAATCGATACGGAGCCTCGCCATACGCAGATCATTCCGGAATACGAGAGGGGTGGAGAGAATGCAAAATGTTGAAAAGAAAACCTTTGAATACTTTGAAAAGATTAGAGGCGAAGAATCGATATGTTTGGAGGGCCTCGAATTACATCGGACGTATTCTCGGGTATGAGCGACGCGGGTCGTGGATTGCATCCGGGATTTGAAAGGGCGGGCCGAGCGAGCCGCTGGGGAAAACACATACTCGGAAGCGGAGATGGATGCCGGGGAAAGGAAGAATCACGATACAATGTGGATCTTTGTTACAACTTTGCGAGACGGGGAGGAAACAGCGAATACTCCGTCATGGAAATGATGGACCCGATGCCATTAGTCATCGAAGTATTGAGATTGATAACATGGAGGGTACGCAATGGTGCATACCCAATAGCTGCATCATCAATATCTACGAAGCATGGTGGCCCCGTATACTTACACGCATTGATCACCATGACTTTGTCGGGCCTTTCTGCCTGATCCTCTTTCTACGAGCGAGTGTAACATCATGTTCGGATCGACCTCGGATAGCGGACGGAGTGAGTTCCGAGGGCCGGTAAAGATACCACGGTAGGTTCCGTCATGATGCGGGGTAACGGAGCGGATATCGCGAGGCATTGCATACCGGGAGTACCGGTGAAGCGGATCTCGGTTACGTTCGGGAGGATGGACGACGAAGATACCTTACCATTTCGAGCGGACGGGCTAGAGAGCCTCAGGCCTTACGAGGCATGAGTTACATGGAAAATATCCACCTCGATGTATCCACTTGGCATCTGCGGGGATGGCTTGGAAGGTGATGTTATTGACCATGTATCCTCAGCTATTCGAACATGGACTTTTGACGGATGCTTCTTTAGATGGATCGACGAAGATCGCTACACGATCCGTTTTAATTCTACATGGATTGTATGAAATATATTCCAGATCAGAGTTGTACGTGTATCTTCGGTATGATTGGAATAAAAGTGACCATGTCACATTTTGGCCTTCACCTCTTTTATGCCAAATTGGTTGGGAAACGCCGTTAAAGTTAAACGAACTTCGAACAAAGAACGAGAAAGAAAAAAAACAGAAGAAAACTTTCGTTAAAAAAAAGAGGATCTAAAAAATGACAAACACACCAAAATTCACATGAACATTAAATAAACGACAAAATAAAATTTGAATCATTAAAGGATATGAAATCAACGAGAATGTTAAATCGAATTCTCGATTAAATTGCAAATGTGATCTTCCAAATTTCAAATCGGAAATCTTAAATCAAATTTGATCGAATTGAGCTCATCCTTCCAATTTGGAATTCAATCTTTCCGATTCAGTCTACATCAAATTTCAAATTGATCTTTCCGATTCCAAATCTACATCAAAATTCAAATTGATCTTTCAATTTCAAATCTCGGTCGAATTTCAAATCTCGAATTCGATCTTTCCCGGATCTCGCATCGAACCTCGATCAAATTCAAACTTTTGGGTCGGATTTTACATCGAAGCTGCCTTGCTTTAAGTTCTTTTCCTCTTGCCTTTGAAATACATCAAATTCAAACCTTTGGGTCGGATTTTACATCCCGAAGCTGCCTTTAACTTTAGGATTCTCTTCCTGTTTTGCCTTTGAAATACATCAATTCGAAACCTTCAGGTCGAGGATTTTACATCCCAGACTGCCTTTGCTTTAGGATTCTTTTCTGCGCTTGCTTGAAATACATCAAATTGAACTTTTGGGTCGAGGATTTTACATCAGTACCTTTGCTTTTAAGTTTTCTTCCTATTGCAGAAATACATCAATTCGAACCTTTGGGTCGAGGATTTTACATCCCGAGAGGCACTTGCTTGCTTTAAGGATTCTTTCTTTATCGCAGCTGAAATACATCGAATTCAAACTCTTAGGTCGAGGATTTTACATCGAAGGCGCCTTTGCTTTAGGATTCTTTTCCTGCGAAATACATCAAATTGAGCCTTCGGGTCGAGGATTTTGTCCAGTACCTTTGCTAAGTTCTTTCTGCGCAGCAGAAATACATCAAATTCAAACCTTTGGGTGAGGATTTTACATCAGTACCTTTGCTAGGATTCTTTTCCTATCGCCTTTAGAAATACATCAAATTGAACTCTTGGGTCGAGGATTTTACATCGAGTTTGCCTTTGCTAAGTTTTCTTCTTTATTGCCTTTAAAAATACATCAATTGAGCTTTTTGGGTCGGATTTTACATCCGGAGCTGCCTTTGCTAGGATTTTTCTTCTGTGCCTTTGAAATACATCAATTCAGACCTTTGGGTCGGATTTTACATCAGTACCTTTAGGATTCTCTTCATTGCCTTGAAATACATCAAATTGAGCTCTTGGGTCGAGGATTTTACATCCCAGACTGCCTTTAGCACAGGATTTTCTTCTGTGCACTGAAATACATCAATTCAAACTTTTGGGTCGAGGATTTTACATCCCGAAGGCTTGCCTTTGCTAGGATTCTCTTCCTCTTTATGAAATACATCGATTGACCTTTGGGTCGAGGATTTCATCCCAGTACCTTTTTAAGTTCTCTTCCTATTGCACCTTTGAAATACATCGAATTGAGCTCTTGGGTCGAGGATTTTACATCCAAGGCTACACTTGCTTGCTTTAGGATTCTCTTCTAATGCCTTTGAAATACATCAAATTCAAACTCTTGGGTCGAGGATTTACATCACATTGCCTTGCTAGGATTCTCTTCCCTGCGCCTTTGGAATACATCGATTGAGCAACCATACACGGTCGAGGATTTTACATCCCGAGGCGCAGCTGCTAGGATTCTTTTCCTGCGCAGCTGAAATACATCAAATTGAACTTTTGGGTCGAGGATTTTACATCCAAGGCTTGCCTTGCTAGGATTTTCTTCCTTGTGCAGCAAGAAATACATCAATTCAAACCTTTGGGTCGAGGATTTTACATCAGACTGCATTGCTAGGATTCTCTTCCTATTGCCTTGCTTGAAATACATCAAATTCGAACTTTTAGATTGAGGATTTTACATCGAGGCTTTGCCTTGCTAGGATTCTCTTCCTACTGTGAAATACATGAAATTCGAACTTTTGGGTCGAGTTTTACATCCCAGTACCTTTAGGATTCTTTTCTTTATTGCACTGAAATACATCAAATCAAACTCTTGGGGTTACGGATTTTACATCCAATACCGCATTGATAAAGGAGTCTTTCCTCATTGCAATGACTCGATCCAATCGATTCGATCTTCTTTTGGGATTGAAGATGTTAAATACAAGCTTCAAAAATTCCGATTTTCGTTTAATCCAGTTCTTTCAAATTAATCCTAACTAAACTTTAATCTATTCAGTCAAACTCAAGTGAAAATCTAAACTCATGCATCGTGACTTGAACATGAAATAAAATAAAATCTAAATCGAAATTCTCTCGAAACATGTGATTTGGGATTCACCTCCTTTTCCTTTCCCGAGGCGAGTTGAGAATCTCTGTCCAGGAGATATGCGACACTTTCCCCGGCGGAAGCTCTTCTACTTTGTCTTTAAGTTTGTTACTTGGACATCTGTGTTGGTTTTGTTGATCGTTTCGGTCAACACCCGATACGCGCGGTGTGCTCAGTCGGCTCACCACACCTATTGGGGTCCATTTGTTGACCTCATTTTTGATGAGTCTTCTCTTCTTCTCTTTAGTACTTAGGATCTAGCCTTAGGCTTTTCCTTTGACTATCTTAGAGGACTAGAATTGGGACCCACCTTTTAGAAATTCAAACCACTTCTTAACTCCACTGCAAACTCCACAGACTTGACTATAGACCCTAATCACACAGAGGTTGAAATCGAATGTGGAAGTTTAAGATGAGTTCATAGGACTCTTTGGCCTTAGAGCTGCCACAGGTGGCCTGGTCTGGTAAAGGGCTGACTTACACATACACTACACCTATGCACTACACTTTCACACACCTCCCATAAAACACACCTTTACTGACTTAACTCGACTCATGTAGGTGATTCACATGGATAGTCCGCAGCCCTGGCAGCATGGTAAAGGGTTAGGGTGGTGAATGCGCCAGGTGGAGTCCACCGTAACTTCATATGGGCTTGATATGGCTCCATGGCCCAACCAAAATGATTTCATTTCACTTACATCACCCAATCTTCAATTTTCCAAATTTTGATTTTTGACTAGGGACCGACACCGCCAAGCACCCTTGTACCCGAATGGCCGAATTTCTCGAAATTTCCAAATTACAAAAATTCTCCAAATCATTCCCAAACATTTCCACATCACTCAAATTGATCATCCATACCCAAAAATGCCAAAAATTCCAAGAAAACCTCCCGATACCCTCGAATACCCAAAATACCCCTCTTGACCCAAAAATCCAAAAATTCGAGAAGAATTCCCAGAAAATTCCAAAAAATCCCAAATATTCCCAATTTCATTTTGTTCAACTACACCATGGGACAATTTTGTCAATTTACCCCACTTTTATCAAAACCCCCAGTTACGGCCATTTTAACCTAAAGTAAACCCAATGCTCGAACCAAATCTACCCAATTGACCCCAATTTTGGTTCAATTCAATTCTAAACTTCAATTCAACATCCCTAACACCAATCTAGACCAAATAAAAGCCCAATTTGATTGGCATTGGGATCAATTTCACTTTTGGCCTTAAAGCCACGATTTGGACTATGACTGAGCCTAACCCACGAGCTCACCCCGATTCAACTCAATTAACCCCAAAATCTTTTCCAAACCTTCCTTAACATCCCCATAAACAAAACACTAACATGATTTGCCCAAAACTTTGATCCAAACCCCACTGAAATTTAACTTGAAAGCTAAAAGGCCCATTTTTTGACCTAAACCCAAAACCTAGCCCAAATGAGCCCCGAATCCCCAAAATCAAAACCTAACCAAAGCCAAAACCTCTTTGAAACACTCCCATAAACATTTCCCAAACATTAATTTTACATCGAATTTCAACTCTAGCCCAACATTGGCCCCGAGTTAGCTGGTTGACCCACCTTAGCTTACTTAAATTAAACGGAATTGAGCCAATTCGAACCCCGAATCACCTCGAACTTGTTTCAAACCACTCATGAAGCATCCCTAAACCAAACTCAACAATTATTTGGCCCAAGCCTTTACCAAAATCTCATCCCAAAATCCATTTTAAATTTAAAAGCCCACTTCCCCTCAAACACTCCCCAAAGCCCATTTCCCACGAATACAAAAGCCCGAATTTGGCCACACAAAGCCCACATGACATTTCCATTTGCCATCCATTTAATCAAAGCCATTCCCTAAGTTATAATTCCATCATCAAACAATTCAGTGTCAGCCCCATACAAATTCACACCAAAATATCCAAAATTCTTAAAACCAATTTTTATGAAATTGACCCAAACCTTTTGAAGCGAATGGAGCCATGGAGCCATGCACAAGCCATATGCAAGCCATAGAGCCTCTTTACATGTCACCATGCCATTTTGGGCAAAAGGAGGAGGCTCTTTCCTTAATTCCTAAAGGTGATTAACCACTCATGATTCCCCTTAACCATGCTTATGCCCCAATTGTGCTTGAATGGTGACTTGACCCCTACTGATTATGCTGAGCCAAATCACTTTTCCCTCGGCCAAAACCAAGCCTTGGGTGGTGCACCTGGCCAAGTGGAGGAGTTGACCAATTTGAGCCAAAATAAGCCCTCTCCCATTCCATTCTAATCCAAGCCTTTTACACATGGCATTTGCCGATTACTGTAAACCCCCGGCCCTGACCCACACGAGCAGATGGTGACCCGTGCACAGCCGGCCGGCCACCCGATCAGCCGGGAAAACACCATGCCGAAACCTTGGGAGGAGCGAACTTTGAAATTCTCCTTATTTGAGGGGCGCCCCATGCCTAATGACCACCATGCATTCTTCGCATGCAGAGCAGGGCGGTCCGGCCCTCGGCTCCCCACAGGAGGCCACCCGACATCTCTGGCCCCAAACCCCTCGCCTTCTCGGCCATGAGAAGTGCTGAACCAGACCTTCTTGAAACTGCGCAAAATTGTTCCGGACTCCTCCCCACACACGGAAACTTGCCAGTCCCCGGTGAGATCCCCATTGCCATTTCTTCTCTGTGAGCTCGATTTCGAGTTGAAATTTCACCTGAAAACCGGGACACTTCTCCACGGTAGACGATCCCAAATTGATTGGTCCTACACCTGCACACCGGAGTCGAGGGAAGGTGTCCACCGGCAAAAAGCCCCATCTCCGGGTCACCCGAGTTGTTCCGGACTCCAAGGTTGTGATCGGCTTTGGTGGAAATCACACCCTAGACGATTCACCGCATCCCGGGCTTCATCCACAGCCTCCTGCATCTCCAACGAACGTGCCGAGCATCTCCGATCGAGGCTCCACCTCTCGCAGCTAAGGTATGAGTTAATTCTTCATCCCGAGCTTCGGAGATTCTCCATTTCAAATGCTTTAATTTCGATGCATGATAACCGTATAGATGTGTTCGTCTCTTCGAGACGAATCCATAGAACATAAGAACATGAAAATCCATCGAGTATCGAGTGAGATATTAAGGATTTAGTGTGGACGGCTCTCGGGTGAGGACACTTGGGGACGATGAACGGATGCGCGTCCATTTAATACACGCGCGGACGGACGGCCGGGATCGCGTCGGATCAGAAGACGGAGCGATACAGCGGGTCCCGGGAGCGCTGACGCGGATGGCGGCGTCGAATGGGAGCGCGCCGCGTGTGCATTCGGAGCTGCCGAGGTTGACGCGGCGCCGCGTCACTTAAATAGAAAAATAGGGTATTTTCCTATTTATTTAATTCCCTAAACTTTGAAAATTCATATCTCTGTGTAGAAAAATCACAAAAATAAAATAAAAATACCCTCTTGCTCAGTGAACAGAGGAGAATAATGTGGAAAAGAAATCATTCAATTTTGTCCAGGTATTTTATTTTTAGTAATTTATTTACTCTCTGCATACATTTAATTCTCCATGCATTCATACAATTCACCATGGCATGAGACCATAGGAGCTTTTGAAGCCTCCGAATTTGGGAACATTCCCCGAATTTTCCAAAGTCGAGGCCATCCCTATGAAAAGTTATTGATTTTTCAAATGCATGTTGCTGTTTTAAGTATTTTAATTTCAAAAATTAGCATGTTGTGAAATAAATTCTAAGAAAATTTGGTGATGTTCCATATGACCGAGAGAACCCTAGGAAAAATAGGATTTGGGTTAATTCACTTAGATTAACCCTAATTGGCTTAAATACCCAAAATAGATCTCTAATTAATTAGAGTTAACTATAGATCAAATTGACTTGAAATCAATTCTCCACTGACCTTTAGGATCAGAGGAACCCATCATAAAAATTTGAGGTCAATTGGACTTGGTTAGCCCCACTAATTGGGTTGATTAAGCCACTTAGTCATTTTAAACTTTAAAAATTCATAACTTTCAAAATATCTTTCAAAAATTCACCAAATTGGTTTTGGAGTCTCTCTGATATCAGGGGAGTTTAAGAAAATTAAAATTTCAATTTTCTAAAAAAGTTGATTTTTAATATTATTTTAATATTTTTAATAATTAAAAAATAATAAAAATCACAAAAATAATAAAATTCACCAAAATGTCATATTTTGAATTTTAATCACTTAGGAACAAGTCCCATATTTTTCCTAGGTCTATTTAGTGAGATATTAATTTTTAAAGCTCTAGGATAATTTTAAAATTAAGAAATGTATTTTCTAGCATTTTCACCAAAATAATTATAATAAATCAAAGAAAAATCAGAAAATTGTAAAGTTTGGTTCTCTGGAATCCTTGATATCAGAGAGAATTTTAAAAATTATAAAATTTATTTTTCAACATTTATTTTATTTTTAAATTAATTAATACTCCAGAACTTAAAATAATTCTAATAAATAAAATATAATTCAAAAAATTACAAAATTTGGTCCAAGTGGTCCTCTGGTCATTAGGAATGTCCCCTAATTTTCTTAAGGACAGAAACTTTCCCTTGGTCATATTATTGAATTTTCCTTGGAAATTTCTATTTTCTACAAAAATAATTATATAAATAAATTAAATACAGAAAAATCACATTTTCTCCTCTCATGTCTTCATTGACACATAAGTGAAGTCACATAAAAATTTCAAGTTCATTTGAGTTCAATTTAGTGGGTTATGAAATTATTAAGCTTAAAGGGCAAAATGGTAATTAAAACTTTAACCCTTAATTAAAACTTTAGGTTTAATAAAAAAATTAACAAGTAAAATATTTGATCCTAATCTAATTTGGATGATTGAAATTTAAATAATTGAAGGGTAGAAACCCATTAAGCAATTTAAAATGATTAAACTTTAATTAAATAATTAATTGAATTTGGAAGAATAATAAATTTGGAATTATTAAAATAGGGACATTATTAGGAAGAGACTTATTCTTTAATTTAAAAATCCCTAAATTAATCATCTCATTAATACTCAACTCTTAATTAAAATGATAACTCAAATTTAAAATATTAAAAGACTTAATCATTAAACTAAAATTAAATCATTAAACTCTTTCAAAATTTTCAATTAAATTAAATTAAATTAAGATTAAAAGTTGAATTAAATTAAATTAAAATTAAATTAAATTAAATAAGCAAATTAAATTAAATTAAATGAATTAAATAAATTAAATTAAATTAAATTAAATAAATTAAATTAAATTAAATTAAATTAAATTAAATTAAATTAAATTAAATTAAAATTAAATTAAAATTAAATTAAGAAATTAAATCAAACAAACTAAATTAAATTGAATTAAATTAAATCAAATCAAACTAAATTAAATTGAATTAAATTAAATTAAATTAAATTAAATTAAATTAAGTCGAATTAAATAACCTTACTTAAGACATGAAGAGATAAATCTAAAATAACTTGAACACTTATTCCAAACTTAAATCATTAATTTGAACTTAAATTTGAATCACAAATCATTAAATATCATTTTGCCCTTAGGAGCTTTAGTTATCATAACTCCTAAATAGAATATTAAAATGAAATGTTACTTCACTTATAGGACATTCAAATGTCCTAGTTCACTGATGCAGTTAACAAAACTTCAAAACCTCGGACGATCGATTCATTTACACAATTAAATTCATTTGGGCTTAAAACAATCCTAGAAATATTGAAAAGATGTTTGGGATCTCTCCTAAGCACTTCCTCAATATAATAGGATGTTGATAAGAACAATTGAACTTAATTGTTCTTTGATGAAGAAAATCATCTTCAAACTAAAAACACAAAGAACCTAGACGTCGTAGGAAACGACTAGCTATAGGATTAGGAATTTGGTAGAAAACCATAAACCTTTCCCTTAGCTTTACCTAGGAACTTGCTTAAATATTCTAACTGTGTTTTAAGTGCAGCTCGGAATGACGGGAGGACCCTCCAGGTACGCTTTTATTTTATTGCAGTTTATTTTATTGCAAATGCACTTTATTTTTCTTGCATGATAAACAACAGTTGTATGAAAACCGACACCTTTAGGACAGAAACCCAAAACTGAAACCCAAAACTAAAATAAAAGACACTACAAGATAAAATTCACCTCCACAACATTTCAAAATATAAGACAACTCAAAATTTAATCACAAACAGAATACAAAACTACAATTACAACTAAATTAAAACGTCCTGTTGGATGATCGGGAATACCTCGGATGATGTAACCTACGTGTTGCTAACGGGATTTCCCACGGGTCTAAATGAAAGTGTGGAACTCATTCGGTTGAGTTTAGCAAATTCATCCGGACTAAGTGAATCCGATAAAAATAATGATGCCGGAAGGATGGAACCGTGGGATCTTAACCGGTGTCGTTATAATCAACTTTAAGATTTGTTTTAATTAAAACACAAAAAACACTTGGAAATTAAGACTTCTCTAAACCGAACACTTCTCTCATCTCTTGATTTATGATTTCTAAAACTAAACCTCTCGCAACAACAAGGAGCTCGGAGCATGGTGGCAAGCACGGCCGTCGTCATCAGCAAAACTCGAACCTACTTCAACAGAAACTTTCTTAGAATTAAATAACCAAACCATAGGACTTCGAGGTAGTTTGCCTAGTGCAACATAAATCCTCAACTCTTCGTTAGGCATTTGCATTGCAAATTAAGCCCTAACCGGTCTTAGGATTCCAAGGTAGTCGTCCGATACGACATAAACCCTCACATCTTCCAGGCAATTTGTATGATTCTATCATATAAATATAAGCCCTAATTAATTAAAATCGGCAAGATTAAAAAATTAAATAAACATTAGGACTTTCCTAAATCCAAGCCAAACAATAGGATAGTCGGGAGATTACCGAAGTCCGCTTCGAATCCGTGATCTCTCCTACTTTTCTTCCTTCGAATTCCCAAAATAAAAATGTTCTAAATTTGATCCACTCCCTATTGAAATTTCCAAAATTCAATCCCTTGAAAACTTAAACTTCGAAATTCTTCGAGAGCAGAATTATCGATTATTATCGAGAGTTTTCTTAGGTGATTCCCGTCACTTAAGATGTAATTAACTATAGGGGCTTGCCCTTATAGGGAACTTTAAGAACCCGGTAATATAAACCCCGTTTAATAATTTCATATTAAGCAGGGAATTTGTCGGCTTATAAAATTGGTTCGCGGACCAAACGGATGTCACAAACCTTTCTAGTTTATTTAATCGAGCCCCATTATCAAGCAAGGTGTCTATTCTTCGGGATAGATACACGGTTTGTGGTGCGGCGCTCGTTTATATAAACTATTCGGGATGTGAGATCAGCTTGATTTCATATCTTAAAATTTTCAAATTTAAAATTATTTTCAAAATCAAATACTACTTTTCAAATTATTTATTTAAATTAAATTAAAATTCGCCGACAATTTCTGTAGGCGACTCCCTTTTCAAAATAAAACACATAACCTAAAAATATGCCGACAAATATGTGGGAATTGTGTAGAGATGTAGTGTTGAATTTTGTGTGAATGGTGAAATCTGTGGAATACAGATGTATATATATAGGAATTGGCAAGTATGAAACAAAACTCATATCATTATTATCATTATTTTATTTAAGATTTTGTTATCCCAAAAATACTTTATTAGGTATTTATTTATATATATATATATTTTTTATTTTTTCAAGAATTATTATATTTCTTATTTTACACATCGTTCTTGCTTCTTAGCCTTTTCAAAATTGCGATAAACCAAATTTATTGGTTTTCGACAAACAATCAGCCATATTTGCTTTTAAACTGTCAAAAGAAGTCTGATCATATTTGCTTAAAACTGAATATCATATAATAGTGGATGAAATGCTATCACATCGAATACCAAACATGAAGAACATCACTGTCATCATATAGAAATAATCTGTACATATCTATATATTTCTTCTACAATATCTTTGGATATCAAATCAAATCTGTGTATCATTCTGAACATCCACCATCGTCTATCATGTACTTGAACGAGTAAGTCTGTATAGAGACTAGCCTCACCTTCAACATACATCGGAGAATCTGGACAGATCCTTCCCATATATAAAGAGGTGTGTTGACTTTAAACAACTTATAGTTCATACGGTCGGAGATTCTCCATTTCTGGATCAGATTTATAGCGAAACGGTATCTTGTCCTCATTCATCCTTCTGAGAGTGATCGAAATCCTCTCGTACGACACACCAGGAATACAATGTTTTGCCATATCGGCACCATTTCCTTTTAAGATTAATACCGAGCCCACTGGTAAAGGAATTTCAACAAGTCCCTGAAATTCTACGTCTCCAACAATCTGAATTTACGTACCAAACATAATATTGCATTCATTGACGAACGAGACGAGTACTGAAAGGTCTCTTGAAGTCATGGTGGTCAACATGTGGAGGAATACGATCACCCTCCTTATATATATTTATAATACAACTGTTTGGAATGCAATCGGCAGGGAGCACTCGCCAGGCTACCATCCGTCTGACCATTTGTTTTATGAATGATGGTAAGGGATCAACTTCATCATGGCGAATTATGCCAGGAGGATTACCTTCTCTGTCTTTAGCGAAGTTGTAACAGCATCCATACTGTATGGTAATTCGTCCCTTTCCACGTTTCTATTTTTTGGGTTCGGAGTAAGTTCTTCTTCTCAGGCGTCCAGCTTGTCCCATTTGTTGCTCGAGGATGACACAATCCATAATTTCTCTTTGTTCTCGCTCAGAAAATACGTCAGTGTATAATTCTAAGCCTTCCAGTATATTGATGTACTTTCCCTGGAGTCTTTGAAAATGTTCGAAATTCTGCTTTCTTACTCTTTGATACTTTTCTAGTTCATGTTCCGGAATAATTTGCAATCTACGCGGCCTGTCCACAAACTGCGGGACGTATGACACAACTTCCATATTCTTTTTCTCGATCTCCTTCTTCTGAAGAGTAGGTTTCGGTACAGTCTTCTCTGGCTTTGGTAGGATTACCTCAACGGGCTGATTTGGAATCTTCTCTTTCAGCGCGACTGCCATCCTTTCAACAACATCTTCATCCTCTCCTTGTTCTTTCATCTGTTCCAACATCTTGTGAATCTGCCGATTCCGGTTCCGCTTTTGAGTGCGAGTAAGTGTTGCCTTACCTTCCAACTGATCATTAGTAGGGATAGCACCAACAAGCTCGCCTTCAAAGTCATCACCATTGAATTAATCTTGTTAGTTGTAGTGTAGTCTGCTTCAACCTCATTTATTTTCCTCTTCTTTCCGAAAGAACGTTGATCTTTGTTTTTGAATGTTAATATGGGTTTCTGACCACGGAATGCTTCCTGATCTACAATCGTCAGAGCCGAGCTTTCATACTCCAAATTCACTTGTTCTAAATCCAGATCAAATTCTATAATTGCTCCCTCTTCAACCTTCTCTTTATTCAGGGCGAAACCAAGTCCATTCTTAAAGACGAAAATCAGCCTTCCTTCTGACATTTTCCTGCACAAACACAGGAAAACGGTCAGTATGTCAGGCCGGGCTAAGCAAGAACAATATGTATTAATCTGGAATGTATTTGTTTTAATTTATATATATATATATATATGTATATATATACATATTTTATTTATTTATTTATTTATTTATAAATATAAGGCTTATTATGAAGGTTGAAATTCATATGAAAGGACCAGGAATGATGATCAGATTACATTTTAAAATATATGAATTCTATTATAAATTGAAAAGGACAATTTTTATTCAGCAATCTTATTTCAAATTTAAGTTCGGACCCAGTTATAATTGAGGTGTCAGTGCTTCTAAGAACAAGACTTTATTTTTAAAGTTTGCTCTTTTGAAACATCACGACGCATAATACTTCTTTAAGTAACGCCCATTAATAGGGAGCATAGGTCTTTCCCCTTGACGATCCACTAGCTCGGTATGCTCCTCCGGAGTAAACTTTCTCCACCACAAATGGACCTTCCCAAATTGGTTCGAATTTTCCACCTATCTTGCGATGTGCAAGGATAGGTCTCTTGAGAACAAGTACAAGGTCACCAACTTTGAAAGTCCTAGGGCGGATCAGTTTATCATGTGCTTGAATCATTTTAGCTTGATATAATTCCAAATTTTGTTGTGCTAATAGTCGTCTTCCTTCCAAATTTTCCAGCTCTTCCAGACGGAGTTTAGCATTTTCTTCAGTAGTAATTTTATTGGCAACAGCAACTCTGAGAGACGGAAGTTGCACTTCTAAAGGAAGAACGGCTTCGGACCCGTACACGGGGCGTAAGGAGTAGACTGTGTTGGAGTTATAAACGTCGTTCGGTAGGCCCATAAGGCTTCTAATAACTGCTCGTGCCAATTTCTTTTATTTTCATTTAGAGTTTTCTTTAGAATTTGGACGAGAGTCTTATTAAAAGCCTCGACCAGGCCGTTTGCTCGAGGATAATATATTGTAGAGTACCGCCAATCTATTCCATGCCTTCTGACAAAATTATTAATTTTTGTACTTTTGAATGCGGACCCATTATCCGAAATTATTCTGCGTGGTACGCCAAAACGATAGACGACTTGATTTTTGAAGAATTGTAACACGTGATACGCTTTCACTTCTCTGAGCGGTACAGCCTCTGCCCATTTTGAAAAGTAATCGGTAGCCGCTAAGATAAATCGGTGTCCTTTTGAGGATGGAGGATCTATAGGACCCACCACATATGTGCCCCAACACTCAAACGGCCGCGACGCGACCGTCGGGTGGAGCACATTAGGGGGTTGGTGTAAGACCACTCCATGTATCTGACATTGATGGCAACTTTTGGCGATTTTCATACAGTCGGTCATCATCGCGAGCCAGTAGTATCCTAGCCTTTTGATTTTCATTTTCATTTTAGGACCTGACTGATGAGCGCCACAAAGTCTCGAATGTACCTCCTTTACGATTTCTTGAGCTTCAGTGCTGTTTAAGCATCTCAGCCACATTTGATTGAAGGATCTTCGATAAAGAACATTATCAATTAAAGCATATGACGTGCTCTTTTCTTTATCTGATGATCTGCTGACTTATCATCTGGTAGTTTTCCAGCCTGTAAATATTCTATGAAGGGTTGACGCCAATCTTCTGTAATTTCAGTAACTTGTTGCTACTATTTCTTCTTCATTTAATTTGTTTAACGTATCTGTATCAATTTGAGACAAAACTTGAAGTCCTTGCACTGTTATCTCAATAGAATCTTCCTGTATACATGCAAATTCCTTAGCAAGTTTAGCTAGAGCATCTGCAAGAGCGTTTTCTCCTCTCGGAATTCTTACAATGTCACATTAGGAATTCGTTCTAATAACTTCATTGTATAAAGGTGATACTGTTCCAACCTGGGCTTCAAAATTTTATCTTGGCCAGCAACTTGCTGAATTATTAATTGTGAATCTCCATAAATGTTGATATCAGTTATATCTAAGAGTATCGCCAATTGTAATTCTGTTATCAGAGCTTCGTATTTTGCCTCATTATTCGTACACGGCTCTGTTAAATGATAAGCATATTTCAACATTCCTCGTTCTGGTGTAATAAATATCAATCCAATCCCTGCTTTACCGGGTATTATCGTTTGTAGTTCTTTATTCTTTTGTCTTTGAAGAGGCTCCATCAAAATACAATTCCCAACGTCGAGTATTGGAATTTTCCAAATTCATTATCTGTTCATCTGGTAGATCGTCATTCAGAAGAGAATCAGCTGGTAACGGATGTGCCGCAAGAAAATCTGCTAGAATATGTCCCTTTATAGCTCGAAGCGGAACAAAGGTAATGTCAAATTGCAATAATATCATGGCCCATCTTGCTAACCTACCGGAAAGCGTCGGTCGAGCTATCAAATATTGCAACGGATTAAATTTTGAAATCAAATTGATCTTGTGAGAGAGCATGTAATGTCGGAGTTTCTGAACTGCGAAAATTAAAGCCAAACAATGCTTCTCAATTGGCGGATACTTTACCTCCGCTTGGTATTAAACGACGACTTAAGTAATATAGAGCATTCTCTTTACCCTCATCATTGACTCGAGCTAGCGAGCTCCGAGGAGTCGTCTAAAGCCGCGGTATAAAGTATTAAAGGCTTACACAGGATCGGGGCTGCTAGTACGGGAGGTGTCATTAGATATTGTTTAATGCTTTCAAATGCATATTGACATTTATCGTCCCAAGTAAACTTGGCATCCTTCTTGGTCGATGCGAGAGAAAGGTTGACACCTTCCTGACAAATTAGAAATAAAGCGTCTTAGATATGCCAACTTTCTTTGAAAAGATCATAATTGCTTTAAGTTCTTAGGGGGTAGCATTTCCAAAATCGCTTTTATTTTCTCTGGATCAATTTCAATCCCACAGTGACGCACAACAAACCCTAAAAATTTCTCAGAAGTCACACCAAATGCGCACTTCAAAGGGTTCATTTTAAGGTTGAAGTGTCGTAATCGTTCAAAAACAATTCTCAAATCATACAGATGATCTTCCTTCTATTTACTTTTGATAACCAAATCATCTACATAGCATTCCACTTGATTGTGAATGAGGTCATCAAAAATTCTGGTCATTGCTCGTTGATATGTTGCTCCTGCATTCTTTAACCCAATAGGCATTACTGTATAGCGATAAACTCCAATTGGCGTTACGAAAGGCTGTAAATTTTTCATCTTACGGAGCCATCTTGATCGATTATATCCGGACGACCCATCCATAAAAGAGAAAATGGCATGAGATGATGCGATATCAACCATCAATTCTGGAATAGGAAGTGGAAATTCATCTTTTGGACATGCCTTATTTAAATCCACGAAGTCTACACAAATTCGGATTTGACCATTCTTTTTCTTAACGAGTACTATCGTTGGCAAGCCATGTAGGATATTGCTCTTCTCGTACGAATTTGGCATCTATCAGCTTTTTGACTTCCATTATGACTTTTTGTTCAATATCCAAGCGCATCCTTCTTGGAGCTTGCTTAGCTGGAGCTAGCAGCGGGATCTAAACCCAATTTATGTACTTGCCACATACGAGGCTAATCACGGCATTTCATTATAACTCCAAGCAAAACAATCTTTAAATTCGATCAACAACTTAATCATGCCTGTAGCTTCTTCTTCATTAAGTAGGGAGCTAATGAAGGTTGGCCTTGGTTCCTCTTCAGTCCCTAAGTTAACCTCTTTCAGCTCATCTACTGTTGATTTAATCTCTTCTTCAAACTCTGGTGGGGCATCATCAATTAAAGAATCTTCATAATTATCCAAAGTTTCCCAACATTCTTCATTTTGTTCATTGGTAACAACTAGGCAAAATTCCACATCATCAACCGGTCCTACCGTGCCGAACCCAAGACCTTGTTTAGAATTGAATGTACGATTGTTATTATTCCAAAGTTTTTCAAAATAATGCGATTGATCTTTTGACCATTGCTTAGGTACCATACCACGTTGTGCAAGATTTTGAACACAATGAGAATACCATCCAACGGGCAATTCCATTAATTCTGAAGAAAGATCATTTTCTAGTTTTACATTAGTTTTAGAGCTAGAAGATGCAGAGCCACGATGAAACTTTATTGGTTTTCCACCAGCACTATGTACTTCCTTGACTGTCAAACCCTCAAATTTATGAGTATAAATTGGGGTAAGGGCCATAGTTTCTACATAGCGATTGATTCGATCGTACATTGAACTATGTTCACACTTTTCTTCATCTTCCAGGTTAATTTGGAACCGGGCTCTCCTTTGGTTAATTGTCATTGCATATTTCTTAATTTTTTCATCTTCAGAACTGTCTTCCAAACCAATGTTGATAACCGGATTCTTTGATTCAACAATCTTATCATTCCTTCCTTGACCTCGTCCTCGGCCTCGACCTCGGATGCGAGTTCTGGAGGAACTCCCACCCTCTTGTTGTAGAGGGGTGATGCAAGATTGTTGAATTGGCGCTGAAAAATCTTGTCTTTGTATACTTTCTGGATTTTTTGTTCTATTTGCAACAACATCTCGAGATAAAACAGTCCTTTTCGGAGGAGTGTAGTAAGCAACATCTTCATGAATACCTATTTCATGAATAGAAAACGGCTGTAAATCCCCTTTTATACAGTATTCTTGTCCTTCCGGCGATACTTTATACATTGATGTAGTGATGAGGGAACCAATCTGTTTTCGTGAATCCAAGGTCGGCCAGAAGAGCATTAAATGATGTTTCAGAGTCAATGATATGGAATTTTGCAGTTGTCGCCAATTCACCGATTCTCAACAGTAGAGTTATCGATCCCAAAGCTCTTTCTCCTTTCTGGTTAAAACCCCTTAACATCATTATGTCAGTGGTCAACTGTCTTGCATCAATATCCAAATAGGCTAACGTTCTCAAGTTCATTATATTAATGGATGCTCCTGGATCCACTAATACTCTGGATAGCATGGAATTACCAATGTTGACAGAAATATACAGCGGACGATTATGATCAGCAGTGCCAAGCAATAAATCATCATCTGTAAAAGTTAATTTTGTTTGTTCCCTCAATGAACAAACCTCATCCAAGGAACTACCAGCGAGTTGAGCTAAACAAATGTCTGGATCAAGCAAAGCTTTCACCAGAGCTTCTCTCATCTCCTTTGATGAAATCAGAGCGTTGTATATACTCAACTTAGCTGGTAACTTCCTAAGATGGGCTAGTACATTATAATCCACTTTATTGTTTGGCTTTTCATCTTCTTTTTGGGTGAGCACTCCATCAATTGGTGGAACTGGATCGTCTATTTGTTTTCCTTTATCTTTCGAACCCACTCTCGGGGGTAATATCTTTCCGCTTCTCAAATTTATTTCCGTTATCTCTTCTGAGTTCGGAATTAATTCAAAAATTGTAACCTCAGGAATCGAAGTAGCTGATTCTTTCAAGACTTCTTCTGAATCAGAAAATTCTAGCTCTATTACAATTGGCAATAAACTCTAGAATAAGTGTTTCATCCTTCATACGACAGCTGTCATTATCTGTATCCCTTTCTGAATCGTTATTGTACATATCAGTGTTCTGTACGATTTGAGAATTATTATTATGATTGAAATTAGTATCAGAGTTAGATTGGTTATTGTCAATCACATCATCAACAGAAGCAGCCAAAACATAGCCGAAATCAAATTCCATAGTATTACGTGCTCCTGGTGGAGCGAAGAAGAAATCATACAAAGTCAACGGTTTGAGAAATTTCTCTCCCAAATCTGTAACAACTAATCTCGGACCAACGACTCTCATCTTTCGAGTTGACTTTTCAATCCTTTCTTCTATAACTTGTTCATTCTTCTCTTGAGATTTATTTTCTACTCCAATCAATAACACCGGCTCAACAGGCTCTGGATCTTGAATTACAGCTTGTGTTGAAGCATTCAGAGCCGACTCAATATCTTCTTTGAAGATTTAGTCCATACTGTACTCCATCCATCATTGGTTGTATATGGATCAATTGGAACAATAGGATCGACCGAGATTGTATTGATTGAACCTTTTTCAGGTTCTCTCATATACTCTTTCGGGATTGTTATGTTCCCTCTCATGAGATTATTTTCCAACCAATTCTTGAAAACAAAGCAATTTTCTATAGTATATCCGATCATTTTGTGATATGGGCAGTATAGCGGATGATCTTTCTTATCAACCTCTTCAGGTTTCTTAGGTTCAGGTAATTTGAATTCAGCTTTCTTAACCAAATTCCGAAACATCTTGCCAACTGTTTCATCTTTGAAAGAGTATACTCTACTTAATCGTTCCGCTAGAGACAAAGTGGGTTTCTCGTTCATCGGGGGAGGTCTTTGTTGTGAAGACTGCAGATTATACTGCTGAAGAAGTTGATGAGTCTGTCGAGGTTGTTCTGTCTTTATCTGTATTGGTTGTTTGCCTTTATCAATAGTTTCAACAGTCACAGATCTCTTCTCGAAAGCTTTTCATTGGTTTCGTTTCTCAATCTTTTCAATAAAATCAAGTTGTTTTGCTTCTTCTTGTAGACTTGCAGCTTTACTGAGCAATTTTTCAAATGTCTTGATCGTAAATCCTTTAAGGAGGAATGCTACCGGTCCATGAATACTCTTCAATAAAATTTCAATTGCGTGTTGTTCTTGGAGTTGAGGTTCGCACTTCATGCTCAGATTCCTCCATCGCAGAATGTATTCCACCAATGTTTCGTCCGGTTTTTGTTTCTCAACCACAAGATCACCAACGGTGATATGGTGTTGAGCTCCAGCAAACCATTTAACGAAGAGATTTTCTAATTATGTGAAAGTCTTAACCGATCCATTCGGTAATTCTGCATACCAATCAAAAGCAACACCTGAGAGGCTACTCACAAATTGTCGGAACAATAGTGCATCGTTTCCTCCTGCATTACAGCAACTGGCCCGAAAATGCGCGACATGTTGTCGTGGATTTCCTGTTCCGTCAAAAGTTTTAAACGAAGGTGGTACAAAGCCTTTGGGGTATTGAACGACATCGAATTCTTCAGGATAAGGTCTACCCTTCAGAATTGACGTTCCTCCTTTAGATTGTGTCAAGGCTTCTCTCACCTGTTGTTCTATTAAACTCTTGATATCCTTTTCTGGCATGGTAGCTGGAACAGAATCTTTCATGGGCTGCTCTTCATTATTATTGGAAGATTCTTTATTATTATCGGCAATCTGAATTATTTCTGGTTGGTTTACCTCAGCAGGAGCCACTATTGGAGTCTGAGGTTGACTTTGTAAAGTCATAATTACAGCCATCATTTCTTCCATTTTTCTTTCCATCCGTTCAATTAATTCATCTTTATCTCGAATAATTCCTCGTAATGTTTCAATAACATTTCCTTCAGCTGGTACCGGAGCTTCTCGTATATTTGAGGATGCTCTGGTTTCGACCATATTTATTTCAACAAAATCTTCATCCATATAATCCGTCAAATCTTCCTCATCATTCGATTCTTCTTTCCTTTCCTTAGACAATTGCTGAATATCTTCTCTTAACCTTTCCAATTTAATTTCAATTAAGTTCACCTTATCCGTTGAATCCACATGGGGTGTTTGACAACTGACCCCTTCTGCAGCAGCTTCCGGAGTACTAATCCTCTTCTCGGGACTAGAATTATTCTTCTTGTCATTGACTTTGGGCTTCTCTATAAGTATTGGTCCAATAGCCTTAGGTTGCCACACCATTTTCTTTAGCGTTGGTGCTTTAGAACCAAATGACTTACTAAAAGCACTAACACGTCTAGAAGTGGTGTGCTCCCTAGTCTGAGAACCAGATACTGTAGTAGACAACCCTTTATCATTTATCGGAGTCTCCTTTCGGAACAGAACTTCTTGTGATCTAATCGGAGAAACTATCCTTGGTCCAAGACGTGATTTTACAGAGTTGGCGTTCTATGACTTTCGATGGGTGGTGAAGATATGATGCGTAGAAGTAACTATACGTTTCCCAGGACGTAACTTAGCAGAAACACGAGGTCGTAATGTCTCTTTCCTTCGATCAAACTTATGATGTCGATGACTTGGTTTGACTCCTTTTAAGATTTCAGCTTTTATATGCAGCGGAACAACACACCCAACTTTCTTCAATATTTCAGCAACTGAACAACGCTCTCTGTGAGCCAATCTTTCAAAAACACGACGAATTTCAGAGAAAAGAGCAGGCTTCTTCTTTCTCTCATTCTAACGACGAGGTGATATCAGTAATGCAACAGCAATTTTTGAAACGTCTTCTTCGGCGGGGCAACGGACAAAGGATGAAACCTCGCTACCTCTAAGAAGAGGTAAGGTTTCAAGGAGTCCAGTTTCTTCCTCCAATACTTCCACAGGAACTGTAACCTTAGCGGCCTCCAATCTCTTGATTTTAGTTATTTTCCTATTTATGTTTCTCCTTTGTGTTCTAGTCAAAGACACAGACTTAGAACTGGACCCAATTTCAAAAACAGAAGGTAGCGAAGTGAAAGCCAAACTTTATCCAATTATTGGTTCATCGGCCATCAGTATACTTTTCCCTTTTGCTAATGCTGAAGTAACAGCAGACGTAGCAACAACCAAATCAACTAGAGCAGCAGAAACATTCTTGGGACTGACCTTAATGGTTTTAGTAACAGATTTCACAGCAACAGCAGGATTATTTTCAACCAATACTCGCTTCAAAGGAGGAAATTCATCAACAGACCTCAGGTTGAATTCTACAACATGCTCCACTGACTTATTTGCCTCAGATTTCACTACTGCTACTGGAATATTTGCAAACTTGATCTCAGCGTCGTCAAAACCTTGACCAAACTTGATCATCATCTTATCAGGTAATTGATTCTTATCAACAACAATATCTTTTCCAGTAGCGAAAGAGAAGATCAATTTCGGGGAAGACATTTATGTCATTGGAAATAAACATCAAGATTAACTGGGTGCCCTTTTCAGGTCTTATCCAAACAAATTATAGAAAGTTTTAATTAGTTGACTTATTTTAAAATTAATGTAAAGCAAATACAAAAATTATAGGATCCAATCTGAGATTGAAGGACTCATATAAAAGACTAAATTCGCATTGAACTCACTTCGATAAATCGCTACTAACCTACCATACCTATTGGAGGTCCACCCCACTTTCAGGATTTCAAGATTCTGGAACCTCTCTGTTTAAGAATGATTAAACAGTGGCTCCAGAATCCAAAAGGAGTTGACAATACTTGCTCAAGGAAGAAATGAGCGAAGCACATCAACGGAAGAATGATAGTCTGGCCCACTAGGGATATGGGCACACTATCGATGTATGAAGATAAATCCTCATGATCCAAAATAGAGAGAAGAATTAGTCCCCAGTGGAGTCACCAGAAATTGTCGACTATTTTTTTGAAAATAAAGTTTTAAAATTTAATTTAATGTAATAGGTAAAGTATTTTTTTTATTTTTGAAAATGATAGTATATATATATTTTTTTTATGTTGAAAATAACGAGACCAGATAGATCTCATACGTCAAATAGTTTAAATAGTTGAGCACAATACCACAAGTGACACATCATCTTGAAAGATGAGCATACCACATGTTAGTAGGCTTAACCATCTAAATTTAAATGCTTATGACTCTATTTTGGTCTGCGTATTTTATAGCCGACAAATTCCCCTATCTAATACACAGATTAGACAGGGTTTAGATTAATTTGGGTTCTTAATTCCCTATAAGGGCAAGCCCCTATAGTTAATTACATCTTAGGCGACTGAAATCACCTAAGAAAACTCTCGATAAGGATCATGGGTTTCGTCTTCAAGAATTTCAACGTTCAAGTTTTCACGATTGGTTGTAAGAAAATCAGAGGGAATGGTTCAATATGGAACAGTTATTTTCAGAGTCCAAAGAAGTAAAGAGTAGGAGACGTCGAAGATACTGAAAGAACTTCAATGACATCTCAAACTAACCCATGATTGGGCTTTATATCTTTGAAAGTGAAGTTATATTTGATATTTCAATCCTGTAAATTATTTAGATGATTTGGGATTTATATCTACATGTCATATGTAAATGACCCAAAAATATGAGAGGATTTATGTCGTGCCAAACGACAACCTTGAAATTCTAAACAGTTTAGGACTTATATCGTACGATATAAAATCGTACTAAGTCCTAAAAGATAGTGTGAGGGTTTATGTCGTATCAAACGACGACCTCGACGCCCTATAGATGTTATTTAAATCTACGAAAGTCCGATCGAAGATCCTTCATTCGTTCTCTATCGTCTCGTCTCGAGAAAGGATAAAGATAGGGGAGAAAAGAGAAGAACATGCCTCGAACGGCCTATCCTAAGGGTATATGCAAGGGAATAATTAAGGTAGACATGTATAAATAAAAAAAAGGAAACAACCATGCCTACAGGGGTATGTACAGTGTGCGAAGTACTAATCCAAATGGACGTGTAATAAAAGCTGCATGCATAGGTGTGCAAGAGAAGTAATAATTAAAAGCATGAATATGAGTAAATATGTACAATAATGAAAAGTAAAGGAATGCACGACAATATACATGTAAATAAAATAAAAGAGTCATGCGATAAAAAAAATGTGTACTCGGCAAATCTACGTTGATGCCTCAAAAGCAAGCTAATAACTACAAGTATCTGTATAATCAAGTTTAGTTATAAACATATAAAAGATCAAAGTGGGGGAATAAGAATTCTATTTGAGGATAGGCTCAGTCTATAGACTTCTTTTTTTATCTCGATCCCACAGGCAACCCGAAGTATTGAAGTCTGTATCAATCTCAAATAAAGTCACCAGCAAATCACCATAGAGTAGGCAATCATAGTCCCTACCACTTAATTGATTAGTGAACCGGTTTGTAGTATATGAATTTTGAAAGTGTAACATCTGTGATTGTAGTATTTGAATTCTTATAAATGTAATGTCTGATGTATAGTATCTGGTGTGTGATGTGTGATGTGTAATGTGTAGTGTATAGTGTGTGTAGTGTATAATGTGTTATTTAATATATGGTGTGTGTATGTGTGATATTTGATAAGATGTGCTAAATATGTTGTGTATATATGTGTGATATTTAATATATGGCGGGTGATAATTAACATGTGATGTGTGTATAATAGGTTTGATAATTACATGTGTTGTGTTTGATATGATGTGTTTGATGTGTTATATGTGTTGAATTTGATTTGATATGCTAATATAGTGTCTGATGTCGTGCAAGTGCAGTGTTTGTTGCTGTGCAAGTGTAGTATTTGTCACTCTGCAAGTCTAGTGTAGTATCTGTTGTGCGAGTGTGGTGTTTATTTATCGTGCCAGTGTGGTGTAGTATCTGTTATCGTAGTATCCATTACCGTATCAATGTAATACCCGGTGTTGTAGTATCTGTTGTTGGTTCACAAATTTCTTAAAGGTAGGAATTAGAACTACCTAAACTACAGGATAAAATGGGCATCTAAAATTGAGTATTGATTTTATTTTGTTTCAGCTATAAAAGCATGATTATTGAAGTTTATGCATCATTGCCTGTATCCGGCATTTCCAACTTATGTACCCACTTTGATATTTCATATGTTTATCAATAATGAAGCTTTACAAAAGGCTGCAACCAACATATTTCTAATACATCATTTCAGCTAATTAAAGTAAAGAGAGTTGTTGAAATATTCCTTTTAATTTAGCCTCAAGTAAACTATTCTGATATCAAATATAAAAAAAATTTAAAGCTCTATTTCAACAGATCAAAGCAAAGGGTATTCCAAAGTTTTCCAATGCACAGTTCCAGAAAGCCAAATTAATAAATAACCCATGAAATTTCTAAAGAAAACTTCAGCAGGTTATAGCAAAGAAAAAAAACCCAGAATTTTAAAGTTCAGATTAATCAAAATCGAACTAGAGAAAGCATCCCAGTTGTTGACCTCAATTTTGGTGAGGTCTTCTCTTCTTCTTTTTAGTACTTAGGATCTAGCCTTAGGTTTTTCCTTTGACTATCCTAGAGGATTAGAATTGGGACCCACCACTTAGAAATTCAAACCACTTCTTAACTCCCTGCAAACTCCACAAACTTGATTGTAGACCCCTAATCACCTAGAGGGTTGAAATTAAATGTGGAAGTTTAAAGGATGAGTTCCTATAGGATTCTTTGGCCTCAGGATCGCTCCAGGTGGCCCGGTCTAGTGAAGGGGGCTGACTTACACACACACTACACCTATACACTACACTTTCACACACCTCTTAAAACCACACCCATACCCAATTTGACCTCCTAACTCATGCAGTGTGATTCACATGGATGGTCTTTAACCCCTAAGCCCTCGCTAAGAGGGTTAGGAACAACATAATGGATGCCTCAAATGAGTCCCTTCATGGCTCATGTGGGCTTCATGTGGCTTCATGGCTCAACCAAAATGATTTCATTCCACTTACATTCACCCAAGCTTCAATTTTCCAAATTTTCAATTTTTGACCCCCGGGACCCTACACCCGCCTAACCTACCCAAAACCCTTGAAATTACCCAAATCTTCCAAAATTTCCAAATCACCCAAAACTCCCCAAAACCATTCCTAAACATTTCCTCACCAATCAAATTAATCATCCATACCCAAAAATACCAAAAATTCCAAAAATACCTCCCAATACCCTCCAAATACCCAAAATACCCCTCTTAGCCAAAAAATCCAAAAATTCAGAAAATTCCCAGAAAATTCCAGAAAATCCCAAATATTCCCAATTTCATTTTGTTCAACTACACCATGAGCCAATTTTGTCAATTTACCCCACTTTTATCAAAATCCCCAATTTGACCCATTTTAACCCAAAGTGAACCCAATGTCAAACCAAACCTACCCAATTGACCCAAATTCTGGTCCAATTCAATTCTAAACTTCAATTAAACATCCCCAACACCAATCTAGACCAAATCCAAGTCCAATTTGATTGACATTTGAATCCAATTTCACTTTGGGCCTTAAAGCCCAATTTGAACCCATGACCCAAACTTAGCCCAAACTCACCCAATTCAACTCCAATTAACCCCAAATCTTTTCTAAACCTTCCTTAACATTCCCATAAACAAAACACTAACATGATTTGCCCAAAATTTAGACCCAAACCCCACTCAAATTCAACCCAAAATCAAAAAGCCCAATTTTGACCTAAACCCAAACCTAACCCAAATAGGCCCAAACCTCAAAATCAAAACCCAACCAAAGCCAAAACTTCTTTGAAACACTCCCATAAACATTTCCCAACATTTATTTTACATCAATTTCAACCCTAGCCCAACATTGGCCCAAGTTAGCCCAATTTGATCTATATTGGCCCATTCACCAAAAAAAAACCCAAATCCAACCCAATTCAAACCCAAACCACCCCAAATTTGCTCCAAATCACTCATAACCCATCCATGAGCTAAAACCAACATTAGTTTGGCCCAATCCTTCACAAATTCCCCATCCATAAATTTATTTCCAAAACCAAAAGCCCACTTTCTTAAACCTTCCTAAAGCCCATCTCCACCAAAATCCAAAGGGGAAAATCAATCCAAGGCCCATATGACAAATTCTCTTCATCATGCATTCAATTAAAATCATCCCTAAGTCCTAATCCAATTATCAAATAATTCTAAATAAATCTTCATCCAACTTTCCACCAAAATATCCTAAATCCTTAAAATCCATTTTTATGAAGTTGACTAAACTTTTCCCAAGCCAAATGGAGCCAAATGCAAGCCATGAACAAGCCACATGAAGTCATGGAAGGTTTGACATGTGATCAAGCCATTAATGGCAAAAGGAGGAGCCTCTTTTAAGCCCCCTTAAAAAGGTTTTAACCCTTTTAATGCTTCACCTTAATCCATGATTAATCAAAATATTCATGGATGGTGACCTCTCCACCCTTTTCTAGCTGATTCACCTGATCCTCCCTCAGCCCAAATCATCCATGGAAGGGTGCACCAAACCCAAAAATGGTGGGTTGACCCATTTGGATCCAAAATGAGTCTCTCCCCATACCATTTTAATCCAAACCCTTTACACATGTCCATGGCCAATTGATTGCACAAACCTCCAACCCTGACCCACCTGGACCTGAGGGTGACCCATGCCTGCACGGCCGACCGCCCGGGTCGCCGGAAAACACCATGGCCGAGACCTTGGGAGGAGCCAAACTTTGGAATTCCACCTTGCTGAGCTGCCCCATGCCCAATGGCCACCATAGCTGTTCTTCCCATGCCCAGAGCAGCTGATCCCAACCCTTGGCCACCCCTGGGAGAGCCTCCAGCCATGCCTATTTAAACACCACCCCCTCTCGGCCATGAGAGGTGCTGAACCAAACCTTAAGGAAAATCCGCCAAAATCATTCCAGATCACTCTCCACACATAGAGCACTTGATCCCCACCGAATTCCAGCCCAATTCCCTCCAGTCGAGCTCGATTTTGAGCTCGAACTTTAGCCCAAAACCAGGACACTTCTTCGCAGTGAGCCAATCCCCAAATTGATTGGTCCTACACCTTCACTCGGACCAAGAGGAGAAGTTTCCACCGAAAGCCCCATCTCCGGAGCCACCCGATTTGCTCCGGCCTCCAAGCTTTGTGATCGAGCTGTGGTCACTTTCATAGCTAGACAATTCACCGAGCCAAGGGACTTCATCTGGAGCTTACTTGGACCCAATCGAAGGTGACACAACTCTCGGATCGAAGCTTCACTTCTCTGAGCAAAGGTATGGACTCCCTCTTCTTCCCGAGCTTCCAGAGATTCTCATTTTAATTTGAGTCAATTTAAATGCATGTTTACCGTATGGATGTATTCGTCTCTTCAAGACGAATCCATAGAGCATAAGAACATGAAAATCCGTTGAGAATCGAGTGAGAAATTAGGGTTAGAAGGTTAACGGTCACGGGTGCACACCAGTCGTAGACGATGACCAGGAGCCGTTGGATCGCGCGTGTATCGAGCGGACGGTTCAGAGTGCACCGGATCAGAGAATGTTACGTGAACCATGGGTCCCGGGACGGTTGACTCAGATGGCGGCGCCCAATCACAGCGCGACACGTACCCCTTCGGAGCTGCCGATGTTTCGCTGGCGCCGCGTGGATAAGTAGATAAATAGGGTATTTAATGTATTAATTAAATATCAGAAACTTTGAAAATTCATAACTTTGTGTAGAAAAATCAGAAAAATAAAATAAAAATACCCTCTTGCTCGAGTGAACGAGAGGAGAATAATGTGGAAAAGAAATCATTTAATTTCATTCAGTATTTTATTTTTAATAATTTATTTACCCTCTGCATTGTTTTAATTCTCCATGCCTATAGGAAATTCACCATGGCATGAGACCATAGGGCTTTTGAAGCCTCTGAATTTGGGAACATTCCCTGAATTTTCTAAAGTCGGAGGCCATCCCTATGAGAAGTTATTGATTTTTCAAATTCATGTTACTGTTTTGAGTATTTTAAATCCAATAATTAGCATGTTGTGAAATAAATTCTAGGAAAATTTGGTGATGTTTCTTATGACCGAGAGGACCTTAGGAAAAATAGGTTTTGAATTAATTCACTTGGAATAACCCTAATTAGCTTAAACACCTTAAATAGGTTCTTAATTAATTAGAGCTAATCATACATCAAATTGACTTGAAATCAATTCTCCACTGACCTTTAGGATCAGAGGAACCCACCATAAAAGTCTGAAGTCAATTGGGTTTGGTTAGCCCTATCAAATGGGTTGATTAAGCCATTTACCTAATTTAAACTTTGAAAATTCCTAACTTTCAAAATACTTTTAAAAAATTCACCAAATTGGTTTTGGAGCCTCTCCGATATTAGGGGAAATTAAGAAAATTAAAATTGCAATTTTCTAAAAAAGTTGATTTTTTGCATTATTTTAATATTTTTAATAATTAAAAAATAATAAAAATCACAAAAATAATAAAATTCACCAAAATGTCACATTTTGAATTTTAGTCACTTAAGAACAAACCCCATATTTTTCTTAGGTCTCTATGATGAGTCATTAAATTTTAAAGCCCTAGGGTAATTTTAAAATTAAAAAAAATGTATTTTCTAGCATTTTCACCAAAATAATTCTAATAAATAAAAAAAAAATCAGAAAATGGTAAAAATTGATTCTTTGATTTCCTTGATATCAGAGAGATTTTTGAAAAATATAAAATTCATTTTTCAACCTGTATTTTATTTTTAAATTAATTAATACTCCAAAACTCAAAATAATTATAATAAAAAGAATATAATTCAAAAAACACCAAAATTGGTCCAAGTGGTCCTCTAGTCATTAGGAATGTCCCATAATTTTCTTAAGGACAGAAACTTTCCCTTGGTCATATTATTAAATTTTCTTTGGAAATCTCTATTTTCCACCAAAAATAATTACATAAATAAATTAAATACAGAAAAATCACATTTTCTACTCTAATGTCTTCATTGACATATGAGTGAAGTCACATAAACATTTCAAGTTCATTTGAACTCATTTTAATGAGTTATGAAATTATTAAGCTTGAAGGGCAAAATGATAATTAAAATTTTAACCTTTAATTAAAACTTTAGGCTTAATAAAATGAAAGAGTAAAATATTTGATCTTAATCTGATTTGAATGATTGAAATTTAAATAATTAAAGGGTAGAAACCTACTAAACAATTTAAAAATAATTAAAATAAACCTTAATAAAACAATTAATTAAACTTGGAAGAATAATAAATTTGGAATTATTAAAATAGGGATGTTATTAGGAAGAAATTTGTTCTTTAATTTAAGAATCCCTAAATTAATCATCCCAATAATATTTAATTCCTAATTAAAATGATAATCCAAGTTTAAGATTTAAAATGCTAAAAGATTTAATCATTAAATTAAATTAAAGTTAAATTATTTAAAGCAAATCCCTTTAAAATAAAATGTTAAATTAAATTAAATTAAATTAAATTAAATTAAATTAAATTAAATTAAAACAAATTAAATTAAATTAAATTAAATTAAATTAAATTAAAACACATTAAATTAAATCAAATTAAATTAAATTGAATTAAATTAAATTAAATTAAATTGAATTAAATTAAATTAAATTAAATTAAATTAAATTAAATTAATTTAAATTAAATTAAATTAATTTAAATTAAAATTAAATTAAATTAAATTAAACTAAATTAAATTAAAACTAAATCAAATTAAATTAAATCAAATTAAATAAAATTAAGTCTGAACCATATCATATTAAATTAACTTAAAATTAAATTAAATTAAATTGAACCACATTAAATTAAATTAAGTTAAATTAAATTAAATTGAATTAAATATAACATCACCTAAGACATGAAGAATTCAAAAATAAATCTAAAACAACTTGAACACTATTCCAAACTTAAACCCATTAACTGAAATTAAATTAAATCATAAACCCTTTGAACATCAATTTGCCCTCGAAAGCTTTTGCTGTCATAACTCCTAAACGGAGCGTTAAGTGAAGTGTTACTTCACTTATAGGATATCCAAATGTCCTAGTTCGCTGAGCAAGATAACAAAACTTGAACTCCCGGACGATTAATTCATTTGTATAATTAAATTCTCTTGGATTTAAAATAATCCTAGAAATATTGAAAAGATGTTTAAGACTCGTCTTAAGCACTTCCTCGATATGATAGGATATTTATAAGAACAATTGAACTTAATTGTTCTTCGATGAAGGAAATCGTCTTCAAACCAAAATACCGACACCTAGACGTCATAGGAGATGACTAGCTATAGGAGTAGGACCTTGGTAGAAAACCATAACCCTTCCCTTAACTTTACCTAGGAACTTGCTTTAAATGCTTAAATATTCTAATCGTGTTTTAAGTGCAGCTTGGGATGACGGGAAGACCCTCCAGGTACGCTTTTATTTTATTGCAATTTACCTTATTGCAATTTATTTAATCGCATCGTACTTACTTTTCTTGCATGATAAACAACTCGTTGCATGAAAACCCACACCTTTAGGATAGTCCCTAAAACCGAAACCAAAACTAAATTAAAAGTCATTACAAGATAAAACTCACCGCCACAACATTTCAAAATATAAGACAACTCAAAATTTAATCACAAACAGAACAACAAAACTACAACTACAATTAAATTAAAACGCCTTGTTGGATGATCGGGAATACCTCGGATGATGTAACCTACGTGTTGCTAACGGAATTTTCCACGGTCTAAATGAAAGTGTGGAACTCATTCAATTGAGTTTAGCAAATTCATCTGGACTAAGTGAATCCGATAAAAATAACGATGCCGAAGGATGGAACCGTGGGATCTTAACCGGTGTTGTTATAATCAACTTTAAGATCCGTTTAATTAAAATATTAAAAACACTCGGATTTTAAGATCTTCTCTAAACCAGAACACTTCTCTCATCCCCCGATTTATGATTTCTAAAACCAAACCTCCGCAACAACAAGGAGCTCGGAGCATGGTGGGCGAGCACGGCCATCGTCATCGACAAAACACCGAGTCTACTTCAAAAAACTTTCTTAGAATTAAATAACCAAACCATAGGACTTCGAGGTAGTTTGCCTAGTGCAACATAAATCTTCAACCTTTTTTTAGGCATTTGCATTGCAAATTAAGCCCTAATCGGTCTTAGGACTCAAGGTAGTCATTTGGTACGACATAAACCCTCATATCTTCAATGCTATTTGTATGATTTTATCATACAAATATAAGTCCAAATTAACTAAAATTGGCAAGATTGAAATATAAGATAATATTAGGACTTTCCTAAATTCAAGCCAAACAATAGGATAGTCGGGAAATTACCAAGTTCGCTTCGAATCTGCGATTTCTCCTACCTTTCTTCCTTTGAATTCCCAAAATAAAAATGTTCAAAATTTGATCCATTCCCTATCGAAATTCCAAAAAATTCAATCCTCGAAAACTTAAACTTTGAAATTCTTGAGAACGAACTACCGATTATTATCGAGAGTTTTCTTAGGTGATTCCCGTCACTTAAGATGTAATTAACTATAGTGCTTGCCCTTATAGGAATTTTAAGAACCTAGAGTAATATAAACCCTACTTAATTCATTTATATTAAGCGAGGAATTTGTCGGCTTATAAAATTGGTTCGCAGACCAAACGGATGTCACAAACCTTTCTAGTTTATTTAATCGAGCCCCATCATCAAGCAATGTGTCTATTCTTCGGGATAGATACACGGTTTGTGATACGGCGCTCGTTTATGTAAACTATTCGGGATGTGAGATCAGTTTGATTTCATATCTTAAAATTTTCAAATTTAAAATTATTTTCAAAATCAAATATTACTTTTCAAATTATTTATTTAAATTAAAATTAAAATATGCCGACACCAGTGTTGAGGAACCCGAGGGGTTCACTTAAACAAGCTGGAGTAGGAGAAATCCAAAACCCCATACTTAAATAAGCCGATTTCAGCTTCTTCATACATGCAATCCCAAATTTGGCTTCAGTAGAATCAAAACAAAAGGAAATTTCACAAAGACTTTTAATTAAATGAACCGAGATAAAAAGAACATTATAATTTCAAGGCTAGGCTCCAGCAAACCAGGACAAAGAGAAGTATCCAAGATCAAATCCAAATGCTACTGGAGAAGAGCCAGCTCAATTCCACACTATGGTAGCTCCATTACAAAGCTAAACTCGAGCCACCATATGACATCTAGTTGAGCCAACAACATCAGCCCAACTACCAATTCTAAATAATAAAACCAAAATAAAATATGCATATTCAATACAACAATATGTTAATTTAAAGACTGAATATATGAGTGTGAAGAAATTGGGTAATACATATTTAATTATAGAAGTGTGGAATAGGTAAAGTGCTTAAAATTCTGCACATGTAAAATTGAGTTAAGGTGTTAGATATGTAAATATCAAGATTACATGATGTGCTGTAATTTTCTATAATCAAAACTGGATACATATGTACACACACCAAATTGAACATGAATATATGTTGCAGTAATGAGGTTTATGATTTCACCATATATTCCCCAAGGATAGATTATTGTTTCTCATTTGTCTCATTTCATAAATGCTCAAGGAACTGATTTACGACATTAATATTTTGATCATGCATCAAATATGAAAGCCAATAACCCCAAATTCACCAGCTTTCTTTATCAGTTGAAGCAAATTGAAGTGCAGCTTCAATAAATTGAATCAAAAAAAAAAAAACTCATGAATTTCCCAAATTTCTGCCTCAGCAGACTAGAACAAAGAACAAGCCTCGAAAGACTTAAGTTTAACTTCAAATTAAACTAAATTTCTGCTTCAGCAGACTAAGAATGCAAGAAAAATGAAACTAAATCAATTTCTTGCAATGTCATAATCTGAAATTTCAAAATCCAAAAGTCAGGTTTCAGCAGATCAACCCAAAGAAATCTCTAAGACTTCAATGCTTTGGTGTTTGGCAAATCAGTTCATAAAGACCTTCCAAAAGTTCTAGAGTTCAACTCCTCATTTTAAACAATTAAAGCCATAACTTTCAAAGCAAAGCAAAGCTAAGCCAAACTGACCAAAATCCATGAATTCAACATATAAATCAAATTCAAGCCAACCACAGTCCTTTTCAAATATGTTCGATTCTGAAGTTTTGACTCCAGCAAATCCATGGAAACTTAACGAAAGAAGACTGAAGTTTTCATGTGGGAAATGTAAATTTAAAGGTTTAAGTGTTATATATGTAAATATTATAAAAGAAATCAGAAAATCATATATATATATATATATATATATATATATATATATATATATATATATATATATATATATATAGTTGTGAGGCTTAACCAAGTCTGAGAACAGCAATTTAAGCAATTATGCCCTAGGAGCCTGTAATTCATTCTTGAGACGAAGTAACAAACTCATTAATAATATGATACAATGCTCAAATACTCCAACACACAGAAGAATTTAAAGATGCCTCACAAATCCAAGCACTACTCCGAATGTCTGCAAATTCAGACAGAATAAGAATTGATACTACTCCAAGTATCCCATCTCCAAAGAATGATTTTCAAAATAATCATGAAATAAAACCTGTACACATCAATTAATCTTATAAACAGTCCAAGAATACGTTTGTCCCAAATTAAATCTCATAGTATAATAAACAACACCTCCCCTCATATTACATATTCCATTAGTTAAAACATATAAGAAAATGACATTCAAAAATATTTTTGCCTCCAAGTGTTCACTGGACTGAAAGAAACTTTTTGCCATCAAATTAGGGGAAGAGAGAAAGGCTTGAAACTTTTTTCCATCAAATTAGGGGAAGAGAGAGGCTTTAAAAGCATTTAAAATTGTAAACCATATCTGATTAAATATATAACTGTTAATTAAAATCCCAATGACTTCTTTACATTATCTACAAGAGATCATTTCCTCTTTATGAAAGGAATTAGAATAGAATGTATATTTCAACAATTCAAGATAGTAAAAGACTATAATTCTGACCACTCATAACCAAGGACTCCCAACATGAGAGTGAACATTGTATTAGACAACCAAAGAGAACGGGAAAACAAAGAATTGTTCACAGAAACCATAGATTTCAATGCGTGGTCCTCCAAGAATTTCATATACCATTCTCATCTCAATCACATAGTAAATTACAATTGTCTTATAAAGAAACAAGAGCTTAATGTCATCCATTCCAACTACATGAAACCGTCTCGTGAAATGACTAGGGCAGGACAAAGAAGAATAGAGCAGGAAGAGTAAGAGGAGAATTTTCCCTCAAGAAAAAAAAAAACACCAACTCAAAAAAACAGTCGGACAAGAATCCTCAAATCGCAAGAATTATTCTCGAAATATGTTTTTAAAAAAAAAAACAATAACCCGTTATATTCATTCTTCTCGACAGAGAAGGAAAATGTAAGTCGAGTATAATGAAAACATCTCAAGTTCTTTCCCACAGAAAAGATCACAACGAACTGCATATCCAAATGATTCGAGATAAAACAGGTAGTAAGCAAGAGCGTACCGATTCTAAATTAAGAATTTCATTTCTAGCTCCTGACTTTCCAGATAAAAGCGTAATAGAAATCCAAAAGTAAATATTATATTAGATGGCCGAAGAAGAGATGAAGGTAAGAAGAACTTACCTCAAGAAAATTTGAGACACAACAGCAATTACTAACGAGAGAAACTCAAATCTCAAAAGAATCAACAGCCTTTAAACTCCTCCTTCTTTCCCTCAGAAAACTTCTCAAAAGAAATATTACTAAGAGAAATCAAATTTTAGAAAAGAAGATCTCAGCCAGCCCTACTCTCTCTCGAAGAGAGGTATTTATAGGCGACGGGGACAGAAGACTCGCTGCCGAAGCTACCGTCGGTGAAGACCGACGATGACGAGAACTCTATCATTAGCAGGAGAACCGACCAAAACAAGCCACAAGGAAGATTACCTGACTCGTTTGGGCGGGAGAGTTTGTTACAAGAATGTGACCGGCGGTTATTACCAGAAAGAATGTCGGTTGTAGATCGGAAATAATAAAGGTTACCGGAAGACCGGCAGGAAGTTTCTCGAATCCGGTCGAGAGGGGAAGCCGGAGGGGGAAGAGAGGCGCAGGCTTTCGGCTAGGGCACGGGAAAACAGCATGCGATAAGAGACGGTGAACAGTGCCCGTTCGTGAGATTAGGTAAATATAAGTGCTAATATATTTTATTAAAACATTTATTATTATTATTATCACCTGTAAATAAAAAAAATTATCATTATTATTTCATTTAAATTCGTCGATTTTACACGCAAATCGAGTCAATTTGAAACCCTATCAAATTATGTCTTTCCCGGCTAAAATCGACGTTTTAGACACATTGGCGCAGTCCGTTTCGTCATCCGGGGCCGTTCGGACAAGTTCGTCGACTGTCGAGTCAATTTAAATTCAAATTCGTGCCACGTGGCACAATAAAATTATTTTGACCCGACCGGAGCCATTTATCGAGCAAATTAATGACCGGTCTTCGCTTAAGCGAGAACCATAGTCAAACATCTTGCTCGTGACAAAAAGTCAAACGTCGTACGCAGTGGGGTCCACATATGGCTTTCAAATCCTTATAAGAACTCGACAAGAGTTTCTATACGTCGGCTTTTAATCGACTCAACTAGGTGTCGAGGATTTTGAGCCGTCCATATGAAACTTCGAGGAGCGAGGAGATGGCTTGAATTTCTAAATATGGTGGGTCCCGGTCTAGTCTTCTAAGAGAGTCCAAAATAGGAAAATCCTAAGGCTAGATCCTAGGCTCTAAGGAGAGAGAAAAGAATGACCTCAAAAATGAGGTCAACAATGTTATTATATATGTTATAATAAATATTAGCATATAATAATAATTGTTAGATATATCAATTATTCAATAGCCTTCTGACCATTTCGTAGAGTTATAATTTTACTTAGATAATTTTTCTAATCTCAACTTAGTATTTAACTTTCACTTTGGACTACCCCAAACTCAAATAAGGTCCTAAAAGAATAATGACATTTCTGCATTTTGATGTGTATCATGATTGCCCTACAACGAGTTCTATATTGAAGACAAAGTGACTGACTTAGAAGTGAACGAGGATTTCGGAAAGGCGAAAATTATAGATGGCCTTATTTGAGGTCGTATGAAAATTAACCAGCTAGAGAGCGAGTTGGACTAGTTGCTCAATATAAAAGTATTTTGTTTAATAAATTTAAGTTGAATGAGCTGACATTTGTTCAGCTGACATTATTTTACATGGAAGGATTGAGAAAGACACAATAACGCTAAGGACATTGTTTGATATGTGTATTGTTTAGTTATTTAAAATGAAATTCTTGGAGAGTTTGCTTGCTGAGTCAGAGGGACTCTGGAAAAAATTTCCTGAATTGCTTCTCTTTTTGTGAGCGAAACACAGAATTGGAGGCCTCATTGACAATGTAAATCATGGTTGAACCGTTTTTAGATACAAGATGATATGACGAGATGTTCCTTGAGTTTACTTGAATGGCAGAAGACCTAGATGATCTAAGTAATATCTTTTGATTTCTACATTAAAATACTTGTTTAGTGTGGTATGTATGTATATTCATGTGTTCCTTCTTTGTAAATTATTCTTTTTCTACTTTATGTTTTCGAAATTGGTCTCTTAGCATGTGTATATGTAAGTTATATCGAGTTTTCCGAGGGAAATCATGAAATTTTTTATGCTCAGATGGCCTTACGTTTTTTGGAGTGCCATTTTTTTAGGGTTATTGCATATATTTGAAACTTTCAAATAAATTTTGAACACCATATATAATCTCTAATTTTGAAGGATAATGACAATATTTATACTAGTTTTATACAAATACATGGCAACTATTGCATCCTAATAAATAGACAATCAGAACATATCCCTTAGCCAGCTCTTTTTGAACCAAATTCCACTTAATATTTATAAAAAAAATCAAAATTAAATCATAAATCCGCTCTAGAATATTCACATGTTTTTCTTTTCCTCTCTCTATCTCTCCTTTTATGATGTAAATCGATCCATGAATAACTCATCACATAAACGAAACTCCTTTGTCATAAAAAAAACCTTGCAATGTTTTAACGCACTCTATTTATGTGTTCTTTCATTCAAGTTGAAGGAGGAATCATTCAAGAGTTGATATTCTTATTTTTATCCACATTCACAAAAAATCTATTCATTAGTAATAGAGTTCATGTATCACAAGAAAATAAATGAATTCCACTACTATAACCATAATATATCATATTGAGAACCAAAATAAGAACTATTCTCAGTCATCTCTTATATATTTCTTTGCGCTGCTCATTTTGAGGTGACATACTTTTTTTGAAATATTCAACACATCTCTTTATCAACTTTCATCTTATATACATAAAAATATATACATCTTTTCATATATGTGGTAAAAATAAGTAAAGTATACATAGTTTAGCAAACTTATGATCAAAATTTAGATTTTATTTTTCAAGTTCTTGTTTATCAAAGCATTTTTTCATAACTTCAAAATGAATTCACAATATGAAACTATCAGAAATGATAGATTAAGAATCTCACATTCTTCATCCTCTTTACCTCTTTCTTTTTTGTTCTTATACTTGATAACCTTTCTTTTTTTCAGCAACAAACTTGCACAATAACAAAATAAAACCAATTATCTTCGGCCATAATTAAAGTATAACATAACATTACATTACATGTCCCCGTCAACTATTACATCAAATCCCACAGCAGACTTTGATAATCATCAAAAAATTAGTCTCTCAATAAGAAATGAAATCCCAACATACATCTTGAACAATCTCAATATTATGAAACTAGAATCCAATATCACAAAGAAAGCTTAATGAGGCTTAAGAATCACATCAAATCACTCCTGCCATGATTGAGTCAATTTGATACCTTATTAGATTAGCTTTAATTTCAACGGGCTTTGAAATTTCAACTGAAATATGTCCAAATACAAGACAACTTAAGTATTGGAATGAGAAGATCAAACCTCCAACAAAAAAGCTCAGAAAGAACGAGTGAAGTTTAGACCAAAAGAGCCTTCCAATCGTCTCAAAGATTTCGGAAAGAATAGGTTAAGAAGTAAGAAGAAATTTGGAATAGAAAGATCGATACCCTTTAGCTCCTATTGAGGGATATTTATAGCTTAAAGGAGATTAAGTTATATTTTTCATCTAATTAATCACTAGAATCAATTAAAAAGTAATAAAAATTAAAATTTAATTGAAAAATTCACAAATATTATTTTTAGAAGTACTCTGACCTTGATGAACCTCCGATAATTTTTCTCAAGACATATGACATGTGTTAATTGATTAAATGAATTAATTTAGAAATTTCCTAATTTTGGATTAAAATAATTACAAAAAATAAAATAAAAAATAAGAAAAATATGATTTCTCCTATGATATTTGGCCATTTTTCTCTATTCTTGCATTGCAAGCACACCTAAAAATCTAAGAAAATGAAGTCAATATCTTTTGAAGGCTCAAAATGATATAATATGATCTTTTTGTTCAAATGGGAGTTGGGGCAAAACCCAACAATGATCTGTAGTTCACTATTTCTAATTAAAAAATGGTCTCACATATAAAATATGGATTTCATGGCCCGTCCATAACATTACAACCACATCCCAAATTTTATAAAAATCTCAAGTCATGATTTGAGGGTTATAAAAATTTCCAAGTCATGATTTGAGGGTCGAGATGATAGAATCTAGTCACTTTTTTAAGCGGGCGTCGAGTGGAACACTTAAAGAGAACTATGATCAAGCATTTATAATCAAAACATGGGATTGCACGTTAGAAAGAAACACTACGACCCGTCCAAAGACTATTTTAGTATTGCAAACATGCTCAAAACTCAAAACAAAATTGAAGCCCTGATTTCAAAGTTGAGATAAAGGAATATGGTCATAATATTCCAAGCGGGCACTTGGGTGGAGCAAGGGTGGCGAGCTATAGTCCATTGTTTCCAATCAAAAACTTAGGTTTCCCGTTAAAAATGAACTCCATTACCTTGTCTAGTCACTATTTATGCATTGCATTCATGCCCAAAAAAAAAAAAAAAAATATCCATGATTTGAGGGTTGAGAGGATGAAATCTGATCATTTTCTAAGTGGCAGCTAGGGCAGAGCATCGATGCTGAGCTATAGTCAAATGTTTCTGATTAAAAGATGGGCTTCCACATCAAAATTGATACCATTGAGTCATTTGGCCACATTTTCCATTGTATTCATGCCTAAAATCCCAATATTAATATCATGATTTGAGAGTCGACATGATAGAATCTGATCAATTTTTAAGTGTGTTACGGCGGAGCCGAAACAAAGAGCTCTAGTCCACTTTTTTAACGTCAAAAACAGACATAATTAGCCTCGTATGACCATTATTTCAACATTGCACCCACCACCCAAAAATCCCAAAAAAAGAATAATAATAAAACAATGATTTAAGAGTCAAAATAATGTAATATGACTATTTTATAAGTGAAAGTGAGATAGCACTCGCGGTGAGCTATAGCCCACAATTTTTGGCCATTATTTAATCATGCAAACACAGCAAAATATGAGCAAACAAAGTGATGCAAAGAATGGGAGGAGAATGTAGTTGTGGTCAAGAAGGGAACCTTGAAGTTCTTAGTGATTTGGAGTGCGTAAGAAGGGTGATTGTGGTGAAAAGTGTTTAGTTTTTTTGTAGTGGGTGGGTTTGGATGATTAATACGAGTCGAACTTATCTAATCACAAGCTCAAACTAGAGCTCTTTTATTAAACAAGTTAAAGTTCAAACTTAAGAAAACTTGGCTCGTACGCTTGCGAGTCAACTCTTTATTCAAAACAAACTTAATATATTATATTAAATAAGATTAACAAAATTTGATGGTTGTTTTATTTACTTAAAAAAAATAAAAAACATAAATGCATTTAATGCATTAAATAAGTAATTTTTTTAAATATACAATAAGTGAGGCTTAAGTACTCCTATTCCTCTCTCTAAAAAAAAAAAGAAAAAGTTGTTACTCACACATCACATCATCTTTTCAAATATGCCGTCGCATCAACCCTCTTTAATGAGCAGTGATAACCTGACATATGCCTTCTCCGACGAGATTTTGGTCGTGACTTCCTTTAATGGTGCTTCAAGATTCTTCCATCATTGAGTTCGAGCTCTCGAATCTAACATTGAACATGTGAGCCGAGTTCGAGCTCACTATACATGATATAGGCTTGACATGAGCTCGAGTTGGGGCTTCTTTTTTAATAGACAAGCCGAGCTCAAGTTCACTGTAACTCGAGCTCAACTCGACTTGTTTATACCCCTAGGTGGTTGGGTAGCGACGGTCAAGGGAACTCTAGAAATAGCTGTTTAGAACAATGAAAGAATGTGAGGAGATTTTTAAGTTAGTAGGAGGTGAGGGTAGCTTGTGGTGTATAAGTTGAGCAACCTATGATTTGGAATGTCGTGGATCTCAAGGGATTTTATGACGAAGGTATTTAAGGATAGATACTGGTGATTGTTACGTGATAAAGGATGCTAATGGAAATGAAAAACAATGAAAAATATAATGAATTTAAGAAATTCAAATCTCACAGAACTTTAGAAGTAGACATTGTCCATTAAATTCAAGGAAGCCGCTCCTAAGCCAGTGTCCAAGAAGAAATGATGTTATAAGGAGAATTATTTATTCTCAATTATCATTTTGAAAGCTTAAGGCCTTCCCAAGAAGAAATCTTGTAAGGAGAATTATAATGTCTGTGGGGGTCAAGTTTTAGATAGACTTTCATTTGCTTGTGACATGCAGACACACACAAAAAAAAAAAAAATTTAGTCACGAAGACTTGCCCTCCCTATAACTTTAGATAGCAAGATAAGTCTAATAGTCTCATAACAAATTTAAATGAAAACGAATCAGATGTGAAATTGTATCGACGTGACAATCTTAATATAAATATAGACGAAACGATTATTCATAAAAATTATCAGACTCCTCTTCATTCGCAGAATAAAAATTGTAAAAACATACATCAGACCGAGATGAACAAAAAACCTGCACAACCCTTGTATTAACAAGTATAGCAGCCAATGCCGAGAAAAAAATGACAAACAAGTTCAGCACATGCTGTCTTCCAGACAACAAAAAAGCAAATTGGATAAATATTGTTCATCGCTCATGGGCCAATCTCCAAACACGCACGCACGCATCCTCACCTGCACTGACAATGGTGTTCTCTTCGCTGAAAGCCAATCCATAGACCCCTCCCATGTGTGCTCCTTTAATTGTGGTTCGGCTTGATGCAGCTCTGTCCACATCATACACAATAACGCAAGTATCAAGAGACCCAGTTGCAACCAGGCGGTTATCAGGAGACCAAGCTAGGCAATTGATTCGAGCAGTGTGGTACAGCATGTTCTTCAGCTTAACCTGTTTAACATAATCACTTCAGTACTTCAACATAAGCATAACAGATGGGAGCTGGAGAGGAGTTAAACTTCCATAATAAAAATTAAGAACATTAAAATAGAGTGCATAAAGAAAGGAGACAACTCAGTCAAGGCAGCTGATATTAGAGTTCTAATAAAAAATCATTAAGCTTTTACATCCTGAAGAAAAGAGTAAGTGCTTTAAAACAATTCAAAAGGAGGGAGCAGGAAAAAGTCATGTACTCTATGTAATTCATGCTTTCATGAGCACCTAAACATCAGTTTCTTTCTATCCACAAGTTTTTTACTTCCATTTGTTTCTTTGTCACAATTATTTTTTGTTTTGATTTGAAATACAATATGTTCGCATGTTAGAACATATTTAGTCGTTTTTTTAAAATACATAAGACACTTAAAAATTGTTTTGAGAACTTTTAAAAATAATGTACTAAATGACAAATCATAAGCAAAACAAAAATAAAATGAGTTTGGCAAAACACTTAAAAATTGTTTTGAGAACTTCTAAAAATAATGTAATAAATGACAAATCAAAAGCAAAACAAAAATAAAATGAGCCCAAACAGACCCGTATTTAATGAATCAAAAGGCTCATACTCAACCTCTCGTGATGCACGATCCCATACGACAGCTTCACGATTGGCATCGGCTGAGGCAAACATAGAAGCATCAGGGGAGTACTGGATGGCAGTAATAGCTCCCCGATGCTTTTCTAGGACTGTTTCTTCCTTGAGCGTGTCTGTTTCTATAACATATATGTGAAGCTTTCCATCTTGGCCGCCAACAATGGCCTCAGACCCATCAGGTGAAACTGCTGATGCTGTCACAGCATAACCAAGATTTAGGATTGATGCTACTTCTGTGCCCCGTAAAATGACGATTCCAGAATCAGTAGAAACTAAAGCAAGGTCAGGACATTTCAAAATAAAATGTAAATTGTTTGGTTGAAATCCAACATCAACGGGTTCTGCCTCTCCACAGTGACCTTCATTTAATGGAAGTCTGTGTACCTGATAAAGAAACAATGAACAAGGAAAAAAGAATAACTTTAAAATAGATATTCATAAAAAAGCTAGTGCCTTCACATTTACCAAGCAAAGAATTGCCAAGACAAATAACGCATCAAATACCTAAAGCACTACTTTATAAAATCTGTGGATGAAAATGCTGAATGAATAAGTTCAGAAAATAAGACAGTTAAGCTTCAGTTGGACTAAGAAATGTGGATGGTGGAGAGCGCAAGATTGGTGCACAAAATGTCCAAGGAAAAATTGGATGGCTCACAAAATTAATTGCATGAACCAGAATAAAAGAAAGCTTTTTTATTGCATATTCATAAATGCAACGAAAAAAAAGTTGTAGAAACGCAAGTGTCTTCATTCTGCTGCAAATGAGAATGGTTCAACTCCGAAAAGAACATGGTGAGGTTTGAATTGCTCTAGCACATGGCAAGTTTCTGAATTGATCATCCAAAATGGCCGTGCAAAACCATACCAGTAATGCAGGAATGAAAACCAAGAACTACGGCAAAAATTAATTGAAAAAAAAAATATTGAAGCAAGCAAAATCTGGTTTATGAGTAACATGAGATTGAAATTAGTCTTGCATTCATTTCTGCAAATTAAACAAAGCTAGCTCCTCCGTGAAAAAAAAATTACACCTTCATAAAAAACTTTAACCGTATAAGCTGGAAGAAATATTATCAAAATGGGGCAAGTGAATATTTCAATGCAGAGGCATATGATAAACCTGGATTTTAAAAGCAATGTTTCATTTAAATTCTTCCCAAAGAGAAGGATATACATTGTGCCTAAGTATAGATATTGTTAGCCCCAAGAGTCTACTCTCTCTCTCTCTCTCTCTACTCTTAATCACCCTTAGCTACTTCTATCTTTCAAACACCCTTTTCTTCTTCTTCACCCTCCTTCAGATCAAACATGTGAGAAAGATGAGGATGAGTATCCCGAATGAGAGAAAGGTATGAAAGGGAGAATTCGGAGCACATCATTGTAGCTATTGCAGAAAGGTGGTGAGAGAAATAGTGGTTTGATTTGATCTCCTCCCAAGTGAGGCATAAATGATACAGGAGATATTCAAGTCCTTCAGCAGGAAGCTGCAGTGCTTTGGCAACTTTACTAAAAGGGTAATTTTTTAATACTTATACGCAATAGCTGGTAGGGAGCTTCTCCAAAACTGATGATGCATCACTGAAACTAGAAACAGCATGTTCAGGGTAGGCACCCATACAGAACCCTAGAAGTATAAACCAATCTCATCTATCATGTCCGTGGGTGATCAAAAAATGAATCATAATTGTTTTCCTCTGACAGCATTCCGCAAGTAACCTAATTCTTTGAAATCGTTCATTGTGTAGTGCTATTTTATTCCAACATCAAGGCAGCCTGAGCATTAGCATTCACACGAAATTGGAATGGAATAGCAACTTAGCATAAGAACTGCATGAAATCCTCTGCCTAGAAGTTTGCAGCTTAGCATTGATTGCTTACTATCATAAGAAAAAGACACTTTCAATAACATTGCATCGGGTGGTAAATAACCATATCATGTAATATCCCGCAAAAGAAAAGAGAAGATCAGAAATCAAATGTAGCAAAAAGCCCTGGAAATGTATATTGAGATAAAACCAGCTTCTACAATTACTACTACAACAAAACAATATAAATACCATGATAATGATGGAAAATTTGGCTCCAAAAAGCTAACACCTGTCAAAGGACAAAAGTATTTTTTCAGTACAACTTACTTTATTATCAAAGCCCGAAGTAAGAAGCTCTCCTTCAGTTGCAGAAAAGCATTTAATCTGAGTGTTTTCCTTCCTATGTACTTTTCCACCATAGCCTATGCCAGGAATCCATCTTACGATGGTACCATCATAGCTGGTAGTCAAGATGGTTATCTGACCACTTTGAAGCAAACAAGACAAAGCATTGATGCTTTTCATGTGGCCAGAAAAAGATGTTGGTGGTTTCTGGGGATCGCTAGCTGAAAATATAGATATCAATCCGCCAAGAGAAACAGTGACAAGATGGTCACCATGCCATAGGCAGCCAACTAGCATGTCATCCACTCCACCAGAAATAGGGCAAGCAAGTGTGCAATTCAGTTTACCATTACCATCATCTAAAATGTCCCAAATTTTAGCAGTTTTGTCCGCAGATACTGTCAAGACCTACATAAAGCACAAAAACATCAGGAAAAACTCATGTAGGTAATGATTAATGACCTTGGATGAGCTCAACAAAAACAAACATTAAAACTGTATAGATTCGGCTTAGGCATCACTTGACATGATAATAACTTTAAAGGAAGCATTCTATTGGAGATTTTCATTCATATCAGAACTGAATCTTATGGTAAATTCATTGCTAGCATCTTTTTAAAAATGACAGGCCTGAAAATGGTAAAAAAAACCACTCAGAAGTGTAAAGAGCCTATTCTAACAATTATAGTAAAAGAGACGAAACTACAGCTTACACCCTGAAAATAAATGCAAGTGTTAAAAAAGTTACTTTTTTACTATTTGGACTCCAGCTAACAGCATAGATGCTTCCCTTGTGACCCTCTTGCATAGACAGCTCACCAAGCTTGTCTCCAGACTTTCCATCAAATATTATGCCCTTCTTATCAGAACTTACAGAGATGAACTTACTCCCATCTGGAGAGTACCGGACACAATTGATGAAGTTTGAGTGATCCCTGCGGTTATGTACGAGAAAATTTTCATTAAATCATCAAATTTTCTTTCAGTAGCTACAAGCAGAGGATAACGTTATGAGGATTGAAATGATTCCGGTAAGAAATTTTGAAAAGAGCAACGGATCAAAAAGAGAAGGAAAACAAATGATGATTATTGGAGCAAACCTGTGGGAGTGCTTAAATTTAAATGGAGGGCCTTCATAGAAGTTCAAGATAAAATCCTCTCCACATGTGACAATACGAAATGGTCGAGTTGGCTTAAAATCACAACTTAATACCCTCTTAGAATGGCCATCAAACTCCCCAATATTCGTGCCTGAATCCCACCTGCATAGATTATTAAAATTAACCATAATTAAACAGCAATTACAAAGGTAAGCAAACTGGAAAATGATAAACTGAAAAGAAAAAAACTACCAAGTTCATAGCACACCATCCATTATTAGACTAAACCAAGAAAGAAATGCCAGTATGTAACAGCTTCCATTTACATTTGTGTTGCGAATTTGGATTTTCAATATGTTGATCTGTGGAAGCCATTTTTTAATTTAGCTTATTTTAGTTGGCATCTTCTGGGTCATTTAAGAAAGTGTTATAGTTTGAACCTCGGTAGAGAACTTAAGACAGTAAAGCAAATGAGAGTTTTCATGTTTGATACATCACCAGGTGTGTCAGTTTAAGGTCAAGATTATCTACAATTGCCAAAATCCTTAACGACAGATTTAGATAAGAAGAGTACCTGAATGGGTTGGAAGTATTATTAATGTAGAGTAAAAGCGGAGTAATGATTCTGATTTTATTATCCAGCTCTCTTAGCGAGCAAGAACTTTCATTCTTGTTACTTTGATCCCTGATCAACTTCAATCTCAACATATTTATCTCTTCTTAAACATTCACTAAGGCAAATTCAAAAACTACTATTAAGAAAAAAGTCAGACAATCCTTTTATGTTAGAACAATCACCCATCAAGCAACTTTATTTACAACATAAAACTGTCCTTCGTTTAGCTTACTGAAACCATCAATATAAGCCTTCCAAATTTCCAACATTCGGAAATTAGATTACTTCCAAAAAAAGAAAAATCAAGTTTTATATTTGTTCTTGAAATTTATCGGAATCCAATTAAATGCCCAAAGCAATCGGATGAAGGAAGAGGAGCTCACATAAATGCACGAACGAAGCACTTGCCCTTTCCATCGCCTGAGACAACAATGCGCTGACTGTCAGGAGACCACTGAAGGTCGTCGACGCGGCCAGAGAGAACGCGAAACTCGTTTTTCAGCGCGCGGTCCCCATGGCGACCCCAGATCCGAACCATGCCGGAAACGTCGGCAGAGGCAATCCACTCACCATTGGGGGAGAAGCGCGCCACCGTCGTTTGGTGCGCGTGTTCACCATAGATTGACACACACATCGGCGCGCCAAGACGCCGAATGATCGCCGCCCGCCCATTGCAATAAATAATAGAGTCTGACTTCGGATCGCCGGAGATCAGGATTCCACGGCCACGCTCTGTAGATGGAACACACGCGAAAGTCTCCAAGAGGTCCGCCATCCCTCTCCTTCAGGATCTCCTCCCCTCACACGCACGCTTTTTTTTCCCCTACGTAATGATATCGAGGACCACAGTTGGCGATAAAGGAAAGCATTTCGAAGGCTTTTGAGGAGAAAGGTCGGGTCGACGAAGAATTATTACATACGGAGCGCGTAGGCAGCGATTTAACAGCGGCTAAAATACATATTCAGAAATACTCACTAATATCTATAAATATCCACTCAGTAATCGCCGCGTCTTATGCCCAATACCCGACAGTAGTCATCCAGTACTCTTCAGTAACCACCTCCACGATCCTTTAGGTACCGCTGCAATATCTTCCGGTAACCATCCAGTACCCCGCGGAAAATTGATTCAAGGTAAATACATTGCGGTACCTCTCGAAAAAAATATCACGCATCCATGCTCCTTTCAGTACGCACGAATACCTTACGCTAACCATCAATACCCTGCGGTAAAACGATTAAAACACGAATAAACTACCCGAAGGTAAATACCTTTCGGTACCGCTCGAAACAAAATCTTTACCCTCCTACGTGACCTAGCTTCTCGTACGCCGCTCGTACGCCGCTGCCGCCCCTACGCCGCAAGAACGGATGGAGAGTGCGAAGCCGGATGTGGTGGCGGTGGAGAAGCCGGATTTGGACGAGGTGGAGAAGGCGGAGGAAATGGTGAAGATGTCGGTCTTGAAAGAGATGAAGAAAAAGCTCAATGGTTGTCGGAAGAACAACGCGCCGGAGAAACAGAACATTTTTTCCGGTGAGAGGCCGTCGGAAACCATTTCAAGGTAGCCCTAATTTTTTTTTTATTGAATCTCTTTAGTTATGATGTACCCTTTACAAATTTAGAGAGTTAACCATTCGAAATACCTGATTATCACATAGCAGTTACACTTCGTTTTGTTTTGATCTTCTTAGCATCCATAATACTTTCTCTGCGACTTTTTTTTTTTGTCACTCTTCACGTAGATATACATCTTGGGTCTTCTTTGATTTGAGGTTATATTATCCTTATGCTTATGATCTCTATTTATCTGAAGTACATAATACTGTTGGGGTTATCCATTGGAGCCATTGCCACGATTTATGCTCAATTTGGAGCAAATACTAATAAAAAAATTTCGTTAATTGAACTAATATCACAGCGATGTCTACATCCCATGAAAACTTTTGGTGGATCTGCTTATATATCCTGGACCTTTTTTTTTTTTTTTGATATTCAAGTTATTGATTATTGAAAGTGTTTAAGTTCAAATTCCAAGCTTAATAAATTGTTTCCTTTTCCATCTTGTTTCCTTGGTGTAAATATTTATTACCATCTTACGTTTCTGTATGTAATGATCAAATGGATGGTGCCTTGATTTATTATACTTCGGGAAATATTGTATTCATTATGACCAGATCTTGAGCACAATTTATTGGCTTACTGTTGTTGTTGCATGTGGAGATTGTTTCTTCTTTTTTCTTGGGTGGGCTACCTTGGAGTATAGATCACTTTTATGGGTTGTTAGCAAATGAACTACTATTAAGCAAATGTGAACGTCTTCTGAAATCATACACATGATTCCTATGTAAAGTGCTTATAATGGTTTGAAGTGATTATTACATATCGAATATTTTACATGGTTTGAAGTTCTGTCGTGTTTTTATGTAGGTTTGGGAGCACGAAATTAATGAATTGCAGATGTCGTCCATCTGCAATGAGAGGAGCACTAGATAAAGTCCGGAAAATCATTCAGGAGGAGACATGGTATAGATTGGAAGCAATGAATCTGGTTCAATTTTTTGACCTTCCTCCATACCCGCAAGACCATGTTTTGACGATGCATATATTCAACTGTTGGGACATTGACCGAAGGACATTCATTTCGGTGGGAAGGAGGTTGGGTTTAATACATACCAAGTTGCCTTGCTGATAGGATTGCCGAATAGAGGGTCGACAACATTCTGGAATAAAGGCCCTCTTTGTAATGTTACTGCAGTACAAATAAAGGAAGAATTTAAAAAATGTCTCACCAGGGGAGTCTTCTGATCGATTTATAACACTTTTTCTTAAATTTTTGTTGACAAATTTGTTAATTCTTTCGGCTAATTTTAAGGTGTCCCAAGAGTTGTATTCACTCTGTGAGCAAATAGATGTCTTCTCTTCCTATAATTAGCCAGCTACCATATGTAACTTTCTTACCAAGCAATTGAATGAGACTGGAATGAAAATACGCATGGAGCAGCAATTGGGATACATCAATGGTTTTGTATATCTTATGACAGTATGTATGCAGCCCCTAAGTCATCACCTTTAATTCTGTTTATCTTGATGTTACAAATGATTATTTCGTCATGTTTACACAGATATGGTTCTATGAGCACGCATCTCTGGTCGTACCTGATGCTAGACCTCGGATGCTCAGATGGCCAGTAAAAGTGCGTTGAAACTCAATACAGATTGAAATGACCTTCAGTAACTTAAACCCATCACAGGTATGTCAGTTATTTCATGGATCTTAAAAGTGCTTTTATGTAGGTGTAACGTTCTACGTGAATATTCTTATTTGTAAAATTAGGTCACCTTTACTGTCATTAAATATGTGTTTTTACTCAATACAAATTTTTGCATATGTGTTTGAAATATTAGGTCACCTTTACTGCCATTAAAAATGTCTGTCTGTTGGATATGCTTGTATCCACAACTATTGTATACATCTATTTTTGCAGTTGCAGACCATCTTAGTATGAGATATTTATCTTGTATCTTCCTAACATGCATGAAGTTCAGAACGCATAGAGAGTGTGCATATAGTAACCCCATCATCTCGAACTTCTTGCAGCTACATTGAATATCCAGAGTTAACTTGTCAAAGTACACAACCCAAGGTTTAATTGTCAAGTGATTGTCGAAATTCGTAATGTAAAATTCGGATTCATTTGTCGTGGATGCATGTAATTGAAGACCGCGTGATCCATGAATGAACTCCTCCTCAAACATTGAGTATAGCTTCCTTGAGTAAAATGCAGCGGCCTGCCTCAATATTTGGCTGCTTCTAGAAACTGGAGTAATAACAGATTGATCACGTTTGAAATCCTCATCCTTTTCGTTGCGCCTCCATGATCTCATGACAGTTTCAAGTCCCAAAAAATAGTCTATAATAGAGCTCGTGGGCTTTGACACATCATGACAGATATTATTTGTTGACTCACTTCTTTGAGTCGATAAAATTTGCATTCCAAACACATCCTTGTTATAAGCTGTAGACCACCTATGTCTAATATTATACATGCCATCGAGTCAGACATTGTCATGTAGATTACCCTTCTTAATCATCACCTCCCATGTATTATCAAAATCCTCTTCAGTCTCACATTTGCTCATACACTTATAGAAAAGCTCCGTCATTATTTTGTTCACCACCCCGCAATGAACTTTTGTAGGCAACTTCTTGTAAATATGTCATTGGCATAATCTGTGGCGTGTATTTGGAAGAACTTCTTCTATGGCTTTAGCCATTGCCTGATCTTGATCAGTGTATATTGTAATTGGATGATTATCACCCATGATACGGATAAAAGTTTTAAACAACCATGTAAACGACGCCACCGTCTCATCTGACAAAAAACCAACTCCAAACATCATATTTTGCCAATTGTGATTAACGCCGACAAAGGGAGCACAACATATGTTATGTTTATTGAGTCTATAGCTAGTATCAAAAATAACAACGTCACCAAAATAGTCATAGTCGAGCCTGGATGTGTCATCGCTCCAAAAAAACTAGTCATCCTTCCTCTTTCATCAACTTCAAAATCCCATTCAAACATGCTATCCTCGGACTTTCTTTCCATGAATAACTGTAATAAAGCATTGGCGTCGCCATTTTCAATCCGATCTCTCTTATCTTTCTGGATGAAATTGAACGTGTCTCACTTCGTACATTCTAGATTCTCCACACCTCTAACTTCTTTAACCAGATAGTTAAATGCGTCAGTAATTCTTAACCCAGACCGTGTCAAAGATCTGAGCACATCTGCATTGATATCACTTATCTTTCTCCTGGAACGCAATAGGTGCTTATCATCGGGGTTCGCTAACGAGTGGTTATGAGATTCAATCAATCTTTTCACAGTCCAATTGCCTTCAGCATCAACTGCATATCGAATCATTGCAGGACATCCAATTCTTGTGACAGCTCTTTTGTATTTCACAGTTTCCGTGTTCTTCAACTCTTTCTTGAAACCAGTTTTTCTACATACGAAGTCCTTCGTCTTAAGATTCCTAGAGTTAGGCCAAAAAGAACTGTGGTCCTTACGAACACTAAATCCAATAATATGAGCGTAAGCACAATATAATTCAAAGGCATCTTTCTCATTTTGGACTACAGTGTTAAGTAATATGTTTGTATGTTGCCGGGTACAATTATCACGACCCTCGCCAGCTCCGCTATCCTGCTCAATACATAATGATCATCTTTAAAACTATATTTGTGTTGAAAACCTGTTAAATTACCTGTTAAAAACCTGTTAAATAACATGAGTACTCACAAAAACATAGAATAAGCCGACGGTATATCTTTTAATTTTTAAAAAGCAACCACATTATATTATTAGCATAATAACGTAATGTCTTTCGTTCCTAATGAACCTGTCTCGCGGTATATCTTTTAATTCTTATGTTTTTACATATCTCAAACTTTCATATTTGCACTCATGGCAAATAAAATCTAGCATTATTTTCAAAAGTGAAATATTTATTTTTTATATATAACATTAGAACATCTAAAAACTATTGCTTGTAAATATAAAAGTTTAGATATGAGATATGTATGTAAATACATAAGACGTGTATTAAATATGTAAATTTTCTCACAAAGGGGCATTTACATTTACATACATAGCACACAATTCTTTTATATTTGCATATATATATATTAATACAGACACTTTATTTAAAAACGAATTAAAAGAAATTAAAGTTGTGCCAAATCTAGCCACAAACAGATCCACATTTTTCCCTATCTTAGCACTATATGTAAGAATCACTTCCTGCATCTTCTTCTCACAGTAACTCTAAACCCATAAATCTACTCCAGTTAATCCTAATAATAAAAGCTTAAAAAAATACCTAACACATCCATGAGACTACACGGCCTAAAAAAAAACAGAAAACCATAATAATAACAATAACCTAGAGGCAAGAAAAACTTTGCCACAACTTAAGAAAAGTCTAAAATAAAGCATTGGCCGTGACAACAAACCTCGAATTTCATCTTCACTTTCTCTATGTTCTCGGGATGACTCTCTTCCCCTTCCCCAACATAGCTTTTTAGGTCCTCCATGTCCTCCATGTGGCCCTCCATGTACAGAAGTGCGGCGCCCAGTTTCGCGAAAATGATTCGCAGTAAGTAAACCTAGCAGGCCTTAAACAGTTTTCCACGGGGTACTAGATGTTACCGCAAGGTACCGCAAGGTATTCCGCGGGGTATTGGATGGGTACCGCAAGGTATTGGAGCTGTACCTAAAGGATCGCGGAGGTGGTTACTGGAGAGTACTGGATGGTTACTGGCGGGTATTGGGCATAAGGCGCGGTGGTTACTGGGTGGGTATTTGTGGGTATTAGTGGGTATTTCTGGATATATATTTCAGCGGCTGTTAAATTGTGGGTCCGCGAACTGCAGATGTGGCACGCTCCTATTTGTGTCCGCACGCAGCGATACATACGCGCTTCGTATGTAATAATTCTTCCGGGTCGACGGGGGGAAATGTAAAATCTAAGGCTAATCTCTCTAGCATAATTAATATTTTTTTATTCATAATTTTTTTTTTAAATTCAAAACATTTATTTTAAGATTAATATTTATATATTATAATTGATATTTTATCAATAAATTTTTATCATCTAACATGAATCTCGATATATTTTTATTCTATCAATAAATTTTTATCATCTAACATGATTCTCTATGTATTTTTTTGAATAATAAACATGCAAATTTAAATTCAAAATTATTTAGCTCATTGATACTAAAATTGGTTCAATCTGAGTCCAAATCAAGTTCATATCAAGTCATTAAACCACATTTAAAAGCTTCAGATCATTAATTGAATGGTTAAACGAAATCTAAATTTAATATTATAATCAAATCAAGTGTTTCGACGGGAAATCCAAAGTGTCTAAGCTCACCAAATTTTAAAGTCATTAAACCTCAAAATTTTGAAAAAACTCTTATGATCGTTGGGGATCAATATGGATCATCTGATCAAATAGTTATGAAAGTTATTCGTCGAAGGGTCAAATGCCCCTGCTTGAGAGGCTATCAATAAACTCTTTCTCTTCACTTAGGAGAAAAAAAATTAGAGTCAAATTACATTGAAGTTCAAGAGTGAAGCACCAATGATAACTTACAACCCCCATAACGCACGTCAAGATCGTTGTCGACCACAGCCTTCAGCGAACTCTATTGTGTAATAACGTATCTTCAAATATTTTGTAACAAAGTATCATGTATACGGTGTAACAAAATATCATGAATATGATGTAACGAACTATCTTAAATAAAGTGCGTGTAACGCTGCATTACAAATCCGACGACAACTCCCAATGAAATCTACTTACAGCCACTATATTTAGAATACAATGACTTACTTTAAACTTCTCAAGTTTTATATTCATTGTGCACATATAATTGTTGTGCATGGTGTAAAGTTATAACCCTTCTTTCTCAATTGTGGACACAGGTGTATCTTTATAATTATACACTTACACTGAATTACTTTGACAGGGCTAAGTCTCGCGATTTTTTTATTTTTCCAGGCATTTCCATGTAAAAAGTCTTGTTGTCTTCTATTGTTATTTATATATTACCTGTGTGTGGGTTGAGATGTCAAATCATCACTCTACCACCATGAATTTTTCGACAAGCATCAGTTTGGCGTCGTCTATAAGAAATGAAGTCCTGGTGATATAATTTTACACTTCTTCAATGACCAACCAATAGAATATGCAAGTTTCACGTTCTGACACTCTTCGTTCTATGACATAATCTCAATGTACAATATATTAAGCCTACGGTCCATTTCCCCATGATACATATCATCATGCAAGTGAAGCAACCTCACTTGCACCACTTGAAGATCATGTGTGAAGAATGGAGGATTCTCATAATGAGATTCTCTAAATTTTGTGAGAGGGTTCAACAACCGATAATGATGTTATTAAAAGGTTCAGCTATTAAAATCCACTAGTTAGAGGTACATGTGTTACTCCCTCCACACACTAGAGTTCCTCCTCATGAAGCTAAACGCATGGACACTGCTAGCTCTATACATCCACTCACTATAGTTGATATGAGGTAAATTTACGTTATTTTATCACTTGAATTAATGTATTTTCTTTCATATTTATCTTGATTTTATGCTTTTAAAAGGTTGTTTATAGTATTGTATAGGTTACAAGAATCCAATGAGTTTCACGAAGCTAAAACATGAGCGGCCTAAGGAGCTGGACCGACATAACCATGCCAGAATGCAGCGTATTTACATCGAGCTTGTTTTTGGTCTGGCATAGTTGCACCAGCCATTGGCATAGTTACATCAAGTCGCTTCATAATGATGTCGTGGCTCGAACAAGTTTGTTTTAACAAGAAATTTCAAAACAAAAATTAGTAAGTGTTATATAAGGCTATGCACGGGACACCCTAGTGGGGGTGGTACTGACTTGGAGAGACTTCTTATAGCACGAGAGAGGCTTCTACTTCAAACCTTAGGGAGAGCATTTGTTTATTATAAATTCAATACTTTTTTGCACTTATTTAAGTTTTCAACAAAATATTTTTTATTTTGTTGCTTCATGGATTGTATCTAATTATTAATTTTATGCTCATGTGATGTAAGTATAATTTTTCTTTTTTGTTTTACTATGAGTGTTTTATCATATATGTTTCTATATTTTTGAACTACGCATGTTCATGTGTTCTTCTTTTGATTGTCATTTACTTTTAATATGATCAATGTAGTTAAACCTTATTGTGGTCGAATGACTTCTAACCGTCGCCTAGAAGAATATCGGCGTCAATTTTTGATTTCACGAGTGTAGGATGTCTGCTTGAATACAATGGAACATTATTTGATGTATGTGTTGATTATCGTAGTGCAAGACATCTATTTAAAACCCTTCAACGCAAATTAAATGACACGCAGTTGGAGTCGTTTGCTAGACTCTGGCTTTCTCTTGGGCGAAGGTCAGTTAGTATTTTGTTTGCCACAGCTTCGAATGAAAGACATATTTCATTCAGCTTCACGCGTGAATCGGGCTCAAATTGGCTCAAACATTAATGAATTTGTTCAAACGACCTCGGATGATAAAATAAGCAGCATGAGCGCGTCCATAATGTCGATTTTACTTAGGTATACTACTCATATTAATATAATTACGAGTTCAAACAGATGACACACAAATCGATATATCTAAATATAATAATTAAATATTTTAAAATAAAAAAGAGGGTTTTAAAACCATCCTCCCTCACACCAAAGAAAAGGAGTTTTACTTGAAATCCTAAAAATTTTAACACATCATCCTAGCTGTCGCCAGCCCCTCATGGAGAGACACACACGCACACACAATCACACACATACGAGCCGCGCGCACACACACAATGTGTGTGTGTGTTTTAAAAAGTGGGAGAGAAGAAAAAATAAAATAAATCTAAATTTCTGCTATTATCAGACATTGAAGTTAGTCTCACTCAAAAATAAAAGCAATTAATATGCCAACAAAAATTTTCATTATTATGTAAGAATCTCGAGGCATGACACAAGACTTAAGGTAATTTTTTAGCAAAAATATTTAGATTTTAATTAAAAATCATCCAAAATTTTGATTTTAGTAAACTTGCAGTTAAATTGTTTGTCTTGACGAGGCAAACATGATGACACCAAATTTGGTCAAATCTGTGTCAAATTAAGCCCAAATCAGATTGTTAAACTATTTTAAAGCCTTTAATACCCGATTGGATAGTTAAATATATTCCAAATCTAACAATGACCAATGTTGCAGAGTAATGAAGCACCTTGCAGAACAACGACCAATGTTGCCAAGTAGCGAAGCACTATGCATAGTAACAACCAACATTGCAGAGCAACGAAGCACTGTGCGGAAAAGTGGCCAACTTCGCAGAGCAGCAAAGCATATTATATGGAATAGTGTCGCGTCTTGAACACCACACAATGATACCCTTTGAGAATGATGCACGGAAGTTCCAATAACTGCAAAGACTGTTATGCAACTCCTCCTACATACGACCATTGTTCTATGCGACTATTTCCCGTCTATGGGACAATGACAGGTACATGCGCTCATCAAACTATGGTGGATTACTTCTGGTTAGGTTGGGCCCCGTGGCTTTTTCACTTTCTGGGTTTTCCAAAAAAAAAAAAAATTTATGGTAACTTTATCTGTCACTTTTATTCTCTTAATGTGTGTTGGATTCTCGTGTAATGCCAATATGAGAATTCTTTACCCTGTCGTCGTGAATTCTCTAACATGCAATAATACTGACTTGCAAGGATAAAATCTTTACCATATTATTCCGCTGACAAAAATCAATCTAATTAAAAAAATAATAATAATACATGATTACTGTATCAGCTAAGCTAACAAAATAATGTGAGCATGCCATATCAACCATGTCATATATTAAAGCTAGCTTGCTCACCTAATTCTAGAAATCTCCCCATCATGCCCTTCTTCTAAAACAAACGCACTCACATATCCATCTATATATATATATCATAATATCAACGTAAAAAACAAAATCAATTAATCATTTATGCATGCATCGTGCCATAATTCAATCCATCTGATTCACAGGTAACGTTCATTATGTATGTATGCATGTCCTCCTCCTACCCCTGTCCTCCTCTTTTGTTGGCAATTCTGCAGGTCTTCCTCACCTCCCCTTCGTCACCCGTAAGCACGCCGAGCTTGCCAAGCTTGATCATGGTTGAGGCAAACTTATCAGCCCAACGGCGAGGATGCGTATTCATATTCCGAACCAGCCTTGTTGTATTCTCATCCTTCATCAGCGCCTGGTCCGACTCTAACAGCCCCATCCCCTGCTGCAGAAAAGAATAGTAGGAACCATCCAGTTTCATAGCCGACTTCCGGCCGAAATGGACTTTCCCGTTCGGTCTCAGCATAGTATCTCCTGACATAAACCCTTTAATGAAATTCCCTCTCTTGGGGCATCTCAGCTTCAAAAACTGGGCGTAATCGGGATCAATGGAGGGGTCCTGTTCCCCGCCGTCGGAAAAATTGTAAAGCCGGTAATCGAAAGACGAGCAATGGGCGCCACCTAGGGAGTGAGCGCCGAGGAGGACTACCATCTCCTCCGGCGAGAATCCCTTCTTCTTGAAATACGCGCTCTGTTTTTGGACGTCAAAGAAAGAAGCGGGGAGGTTCAATCGGACTTCTCTGGCAAGGGAGACGTTGCCGTCGCGACGGCCGGAGGGAACAGAATAATATGGTATGCCGGCGATTACGGCAGCGTCTCGAGTGGCGAAGGCGATGATGTCGGCACAGGAGACAATGAGAGGGCATAGCTTCTCAAGCCGGAGCTTAGCGGCATCGATCAATTCCTCTCCGTGAAGGCCAATATTGCCCGGTGATGACTTTTCTACTGGTTCGTCGGAGTAGGGCGATATGTCCAGCAAGATGGAGGCGTCGCAACCCTGCCATGTATGGAAAATATTTAAAATAAGATCAGATAGTAACAGCAGAAAAAGGATTTCTTTCTTGAATAGGTATACCCTGACGAAACAGTCGTGGAAGAAGAGGCGTATGACGCCGGCGGCGAGGGCCTGGTCGGAGACATAATAGTCTTGGACGGTCTGTTGGACGACCTCCTCGGCGGCGGGGCAAGATAGTTTATAAAAGTGGTTGCGGAGTTTGTTATCTGTGAACGCCGGCGTAATGAAGAGGAGGAGGAGGAGGAGGAAGCAGGTGATGAGGCATGCCATTGAGCGGGAGAGCACAGTGAAGGAGGCGGCGTCCCCTTCTCCACCCAAGATAAGAGCAGCAGGTCTCCGGCTACTGGCAATCAAGAAAGAGACTTTCTTTAGTTTTATTTGTCGCTATCCTCTGCTTAGCGAAGTGGAGGTGATGGAACAGAAATGAGGCTCAGGAACTGAAGAAAACTACGTAAGCCTATCGCGATAACAAATGCCGTTTGGTTCGGTGTAAATTGAAATGGGTTGCATTATGGTAAATTTTCGTGTAACCCTACGGTTCTGAGTCTTTGAAAATACCTATATTAATAAGGGGTTAGGATAAGTCTTTTTATTTTCTTTTTAATAGAATCTTTAAAATCATGAAAAATTTATATGATGTACTTGGCTGAATTCAGAAGCATAATTGTTCGATTGAAAGAATCAAGGCTAAGTTTAACTAAGGCAACCTAGTAGATTGAACATGAGCGGTTCAATCGGAAGTGAAATGAAGGGGAATCCAAGCTCTTCCCCACAATGAAACCAATCGAAGGGGTATGTTAACCCCTTGGGTTCTACAATTCTATCGGAGGCATCCAATTGTCTCTCTGAACATCATTAGGAAGTAGTGAGACTGAGTCTTGGCTATTCCTCTAGATCAATTCGTCTAAGAGAGAGGCTACCTATCGGATTATAGTGATTTACCCTCTGCTCGATAGCCTAGCTCTATTCATCCAATAAGAGCTTCTTATTAAGGATCGAGTGTTGGCAGTCAGACTTGACTAACTGATCAACCCAACTTAACTGACCGAGTCAAACTTGTTGGCCCTTTGTCAGTAGAAGTTCAACTAACCGACATCATTAAACCAAAGAGCTGCTTAAGAGCTGATTGAAATTTTTTATTATATTAATTAAGAGATGAAAAATAACCTTAATGAATCGTAATGTACATCATTAAAAAGTTAATAATCATGTACATTAAAAATTATTATGTTCCACCTTTTTTTTTTTTTTTAATTATAGGGACTCAATCTGTTTCTATGTTTTGTGATAGTATTGGTCAAGTTCTAAAGAGGTTGAGTATGTTATAAGGATATTTAGTTCTTTATAAAAGTTTGTTATCATGAGATTAACTCAAAGGATTTAGATAGGTTGAAAACTTTGAGTAGATCTTTTATCATGGTCGTATGTGATGATGATTAATAGCATTAGATTTTTTTTTTCTTTTTCTCACTTGGAAATAGTGAATAATGTTAGGATATTTAGTCTTTAAGTATACCAGCTAATACTTAAAGACTAAACCATCATTTTCAAACAGAAATATTAAGATAAATGTGTTTGTCAAGGATTGAGCCTTGGTTTTCAAATTGGAAGTTTGAAGCAGAGCCTTATTAGTGTAAAATTAATAAGTTACTTGAATGTCAAGCATTTTAATGACACTTTTATTAAGAATATGATATAGCTAGGGAAAAGGAAAATCAAGCAAATTGATGGATAAAATATAAAATTTTTAAATCACAAATTGATACTGTAAGGGTGACACGTTCTTGTAATAATCTTTACTAGATGTAGACAAAACATTTGATTGGAAAATCAATCATTAACCAACATTAAAACAATTAATCATTAACACATACAAGTTGACCCATTTTGTTGCTATCAAAATGAATTCGACCATTAATAGTGTAAAATTACATTTTGTAATTTATGAGATGTATATGTTGACACCCCCTCCCCCTCATCCCCACTTTTCTTAAAGAGAAAATATGGATTAGCTAAAAATATCATAAAATTCTTAGAAGTCTTAAATGAATTGACTATAAAATATAATATAAATTTATGTCTTTGCCTCATTAACTTTTGAGTGAATAATTCCCCACCTTTTTTAACTCTTGTGGTGATGTTATCATAACAGTTAACTTAAAACTAAGATTATAGCATTTTCATGATATGACAAAAAATAGTTCCACAATTTGATAATTACTCTCTATGACTAAACTGCTTAAAGCTTCTCCTTGTGCATTATGACTTTAATTCATTTTAACTGCATTTATTTAGCATCTAGAACACATCCTATGCTCCTCTGGTAAATCTAAATGATATTTGTCTTTACCAAGAATTTTAAAGGACTTTTTATTTCCATCAATTTTGAGAACCTCCATTACTAATGGCCATCAAGAAGACTCCAAGTTCACTCTTTTTTCTTATTTCATGCCCACCTTTTAAAAACCCATTGTAGTAGTTGTTATTCTTTCATTTATTGAATTGAAACTAACTAATGGTTGGATCTCATGGTGGATGTACATAACTTTGTTTTATTGTATTTTTTGATCATCCATGCACTTATTTGTTTATCCTACCTTAACTTTCTTCTATTTTTTCAAACATTTTAATTTTCTTAAAAACTAATCCACTATGATAAAAAAGTGTTGTTCATAAAATACACATAAAAAACTCAGATAAGAGAATACTAATTCATGAAATTAGCAGCCTTTATTAATTTGAAAAACATATTTAATATAAATCAATGATTCAAACTGTAAAACTATTTTCATGTTTGGTAGATTATTGATTAAAAAAAAATTATTTTGAAATATTATAATTTATTTTTACTTAATTTGAGTGTAAAAAAATAATTTTTTAAGAGGTGTTAATGTAATTGTATTGCACCAGTGATGGATAAAATGCGAAATGAATATATTTGTAATAGGGTTGGTGTTGCACCAGTGATGGATAAAATTAGAGAGAGTCGCCTTAAATGGTTTGGTCACATTAAAAGTAGACCACTTGATGATCCGATTAAGAGAGTAGATGTTTTAGATACAACTTATGTTAAGAAAGGCAGAGGTAGACCTAGGAAAACTTGAGCTTATTGCATAAAAAATGATCTTAATTTATTAGAATTAAACGAAAATTTGACACTAAATAGGATGTAACCGACCACACTTAGTGGGATTAAGGCTTTGTTGCTGTTGTTGTTGTTGTTGATGTAATTGTATTGGATTAAAGAGTAATAAGTTCTAAAAAGTATACTAATTTAAATAAAAAAACGTTTTCTTCAGCTTTCAAATAAATAATACTCCACTATTCAAATGCTTATAACAAAAGGATTAATTTTCTATATATTTTCACCTATCCTTCTTAACGTTGCCGTATTAAATTTTGTTTAATGGTTATTGTGAAACTGCTCTGTATTTTAGAGAGAGAGAGAGAGAGAGAGAGAGAGAGAGAGAGAGAGGGTGCACGGGGAAGCGGTGGGAGAACAGCCCCGGAGAGACGGAGACGGAGACCGGAGGCCAGTGGAGTTGGCAGACATTAGCAGAGCCCTAAATACCTACCACACGAAAAAGCCCATGGCAACGATCGTCTTCGGCCACTGAAGCTACCACACGAAAATCCCATGGCGACGAGATCCAACAGAGCCCTAGCCTTTATTGGCGAAGCTTCATGCTTTTCCCGACGCGATCCTTCCTGATTCTGTACTCTTTCTGCCCTAATAACTTCGTACGCTTGCGGCATGGCTGGAGAGAAGTGGCTCTTTCCCATCATCTCCGTCTCCTTCGTTACTGTTCTACTCATCCTATCCGCCATCTCCGGCTTCACGGCCTCATCTGCCTTCTTTTCTCGCCAGCCGGACCCCATCTATGTCCTCCACGGGCCGCGCCACCCCCCGGCGTTCGCGTATTACATCTCTGGATCCCGGGGAGATGGCCCCCGGATGCTCCGGCTATTACTCGCCATCTACCACCCGAGGAACCGCTACCTTCTCCACCTCTCACATGATGCGTCGGAAGCGGAGCGTTTCGCGCTGGCATCGGCGATAAAGCTGGCGATTCCGGCGATTAGAGCGTTTGGCAACGTTGACGTGGTGGGGAAAGCGGGCGCGATGACGTATATGGGGCCTTCGGGGCTTGCGGCGACATTGCATGCCGCTGCAGTGCTGCTGCGGTTAGATAAAGGGTGGGATTGGTTCGTGACACTTAGTGCTGAAGATTATCCCCTCGTCACTCAGGATGGTAAGTGATTCTCGTTGCTTCATGGAAAGCTTTCTTTCTTTTATTATTATTATTATTGATCTGGGGTGTGAAGCTTATCAATGATTCAAGTAAAGGTGAACCTTGGGCTAATACAAGTTATCTATTGAATTCATATGACCAGTATATGTTCAAAATCAATTTAAATGGAAAACAAAAAAATCCAGGAGCTAATGATGCAAAATGCATCAGTAATTAAGTTCCAATAGGTTGGCATTTTATCAAAAATGAAAGTATTTGTGTAAAAGCCATAAGAAATTTTCTCTTCACGACCATGTCACCCACAAGGGAGGTGAGTTGGCTGTTTTGAAATTTTCATACACCCACAAATAGTGCCCTACCCACGAATGGAAATGATCAAAACATGAGTAAAGATTTCACGCATAAAATGAACCATGAAAGTGATGAAATAAGCAAGAAAAGACACAAATTTTTACACGGTTCATCCAACTTTCTATGTACTCATGTAAGGATCTTTGCTTTAGATTCTACTAGGGAACCCTTCCTTTGCTTCCATGGGCAGTGGAGAGACTCTTACACAACCTACTATGGTTTAGGGCTAGTAAAATGCACTACAAAATCACCTTCTCGTAACGAAGCTCTCCCACCAAATCTACCAACCGAGACTTGGCCACTAAAGAGAAGAATCAAGCACTAGAGAAATATAAATATGGAAAACTAGACTGCTTACAGAGGTTTTCTCTCCTTTGTTGAGCTCAATTCGAGTAGCATATCTTCAACAATACTTTTATTTTTCAAAGGAAATACACTCTTGATTTGATTTGCTGAAAGAGACTGAAAAGTATGATGCAAACCTATGGTTGCTATACTTGAAAAAGATTGGAAGTAGAATAATTGATAAAGAAAGATGTTAACGTTTGGTAAAGAATTTCATTTTTCTATCACAAACTATACCAAACATTATAAATGCAGTGTGTCGTAAGTCAGCAATGCATTCCTCACTCGAAGGAACTTGTTTCTTGTAAATTATATATTGAAATATCTTAAAGGAAGTCCAGGAAGAGGCTTTATGTTTCAAAAGAACACTAAAGGATAGCAACACAAGGAGATACATCGATCGAGATTGGACATGAGGTAAGAATAACAAATCCACTTCAGGTTTTTGTAGAGTTATGGCCAAATCTTGTCATATGGATAAAAAAAACAAATGCAGCGGCTAGTAGTGTTGAATTAAATTTCATGTCATTGCACTAAGAGTTTGTAAAGTTATATGGCTAAAAAGGCTTACTAATATGTAATACATCTCCTATAACCCTCTATAGTGACAGTAAAGATGCAATTAGTATTATGAACCATCCTGTTCAAGATTGATCATTCATTTATAAAAACAGGGATTGAAGAGGGTGGAATAAACTTATGCTATATTCCTGATGCTATATAAAAACCCGATGCTATCAGAAAAATTCTTTAAACTGCTGTTATTATTTCCTGTTAGTCGAAGTGAATTCTCACCTTTTATTTTTTTTTTGAAAGCATATATAATTTTTTTAATGGAAGCATATGTAATTTATTTAATTTATGCAAATTTGTGTAAATACATCGAGCTCAATAGAAACGATATGAGAAAAATTCCTTTGAGAAATTATATTTTATTCTCATTTGAAAGTGTTCTCCTGAATGATGGATGTTAATTCTATTATAATAATAAAACCTCTGTTATAATATTCATTTCAATAGTAAACAACCTTACAGGTTTTGCTTAATATTTCTCTGTTTAGACTTCTAAAGCAATACATTTTGCTCTTGTAGGGTAGAAAATATCTTTAAAGGAAAATTTAGTATAGGAATGATTCTAATAACTAATAGACATGAAAAAATACGGAAAATCCAACACAGGTCTTTGGAATATATTTTTAATTACTAAAACTAGTTGCATTTACATTTAATTGTGGTCAAATATTTGTGACTTGAAATACAATTATATATTGACCATTTATGTATAGATTCAATATAGATCTGTAGGTTTATTTAAATGCATATTATTTTTCTTGTGTTATAGCTTTTCAATGTGGATTAGATCTCTATTCACATCGGTTGTGTTAAAGCTGTTTATAATTGCACATTGTGTAATCCTTGTCTTTATATCTTCAAGCAATGTAAAGCTTGTTGTTATGATGAGTTATAGCTTTTGTTTTATTCTCTTTTGTGATATGTTATTATTATATATTATGGTTTTTTTGTTATAAACTTCTGTGTTATGGTTGCAGTGATAACTCTTTGTTATGCAACTCTTTTATTTTATTTTATTTATGTAAACTGTTATATCAACCACTATTATAATTGTTGGAATACTTTTTGAATGTGTCGTGATCAAATCCTGTTAAAATTTTATTTAAACGTTATTTGAACCCTACCATGTTTGAAGATTGCTCAAGTCATCTTCTAACCTTATTTGAACCTTAAATCTTATTTTATTTATGTTCTAACATAATTTGGACCTTGCTTTTACATTATTCAAATCCTATTTGAATCATGTTCAAGTTTTTTAATTTGGCATTGCTTGAATTTTGTTGGACATCTATTCAAACTCTACTTTAATTTTATTTGAACCATGCTTGAATAAGATTCAAGTTCCTGTAAGATTAGAATTTTCTTTGAATTATGGTTAAATTGTTGTTGGTCATGATTCATGAGAATTAAACACTCAGCAGTCAAAAGGTGAGTATGAGTATTTTGATAAAAAACAATCTTTCAGGCATATTTTCTTAAGAAAATAAACGTGACATATTTCTTTAATTTTTACTATTATGTGGAATATGCAGTCAAAATTTAACAACATTTTTTTTTGGAACGAGATACCTTGTGTGTGTGTGTTGCAAACTAATTAATTTTGCTGTGAAACGAGTTTCTTGTTTCTTTCCAGATTTGATCCATGTTTTCTCCTCTATGCCAAGAGATCTTAACTTCATAGATCACACAAGCGACCTTGGTTGGAAAGAGTATGTGCACTTCTTTTTGTTCTTTTCGGTTTGGGTTTGGTATAATTGGTCTTCTCAAGAAAATTAGCCCTTCCCAGTTTTGATGTGAAGCTAATGCAGTTGAATTAGTGCAGGTCTCAGAGGGTGCATCCAATAATAGTTGATGCGGGCATTTACTTATCGAAAAGATCTCAATACTTCCAGGCTTCTGAGAAGCGCAAGACACCCGAGTCTTTCAAATTCTTCACAGGCAAGCTTTTATCCTCTCACAGTTCTAGCATTACTCCATCACTCTCTTGTTCATTTCTTGGTTTCATCCTACAATGCCTCTCATCTTCCAGGTTCCCCATGGGTAATTCTCAGCCGATCCTTCATTGAGTACTGCATTTTAGGTTGGGATAATCTTCCCAGAACGCTTCTTTTATACTTCACAAATGTGATCTTCTCGCAAGAAGCCTACTTCCACTCAGCTATCTGCAACTCCCTCGACTTCCAGAATAAGACGGTCAACAATGACCTGAGATACAAGGAATGGGACAATCCCCCCCAGATGGAGCCTCTATTTCTAAACGATACCAATTTTGATAAAATGGTGGACAGTGGGCTGCCATTTTCGAGGAAGTTTCGCGAAGATGATGCTGTGCTCGATAGTATCGACAAACAAATACTCGATCGAAAATACCATCGGGTGACTCCAGGTGCATGGTGCTCTGCAAAGAGAGGTTGGTGGTCTGATCCTTGCTCGCAATGGAAGAATGTTAATTTGGTCAGGCCAGGAGCACAGGCTCAGAAATTTGGGGATTTGATGAAGAGAATGCTGGAGGAATGGAGGTCTGGATCAAACTCATGTAGGTTATAGAGATAACATACAAGACATACAGCTTATGAAAGCAGCTGTTTCTGCTTCTAGCGATGTCTGCCTTTAGCCTTTTTTTTTTATCATTTTTTTCTTGGATTGAGCGTAGAAGGGGGTGATACTAAGGTATGATTCTTTTGTCGCACAGTGGAGCTGTTTTAGCCACAGTTTGTTATTGTAAGATTATTTCATAGGTTCATTATGGTACGTTTATCATCTTTTGAGTTCTTTTATGTAAATGTGTAAATTAACATGCAGACATGTTCATTTATGCAAACACTAAATGGTGCCTATACCTGAAAGATTTAAAATATGAACAAGGCACACTAAACCCATAATTGGTAGGTTAATATAAAAATGAATATCGTTAATTCAATGATTTAAGGAGGAATGGATTGTGTAAATAAAAATGTGTAAACTTATTTTTCTTTAAATATTTTAAGGGCCTGTTTTATTGTTCAAGCTAGTTGACAATGAAGTCACTAATGTGGGATTATTAAGAACCAACGTTTTATTTAAAAGTCAATACATGCTACAATGCATGCATGTGCTTTGCTTGTTTGCAGCTGCAGAACCAAACATTTTCCAAATCAACTTCTATTTTAATCACTAGATGCAAATCCATTTACTTCGCTGCACGCGTAAAACATTAGCTGATAGTTGCTCTGCCCCACCATTTTTGATTTTGTTAGGCAAAAGTCGTACAATGTGGAAGATTGGGTAATAACATTCATAAAAAGTTAAAGGACATTTACATGCATACTATATAATTCTTATATATTTACGTATCTAACATTCAATTTTTCATATTTACAAGCATAGTACCTAAATCTTTAATATTACATCAAATACACTTCTTCTTTTAGCTTTTAGAAGTGATAACAATTTTTCTTGCATCGGTTTATGATACCAATTTTGTTATAAATGTAAATATCAAACTTTAGGTGGTAAATATGTGAAAACATGAGAATATTGTGGCATGTATGTAACTTTCCCAAATAACACCCTAACCAATCCACACAATGATAAATTATCCATTAATTTTTCAATAATGGGACAAGTCCAATAAAACTTTTTTACATTATAATACATCTAGAATAATTTTAACACGTATAATTTCTAAAACATTAAATAATCTAAAATCAAAGCTCGCAAGCAGAAGAGTTGAAAATTAATTGAATAAAAAATGAAAAATGAAAAACATGATTTGGGGTTTTACCTTGAATTTTGATATTTGAGTGAGAATTTGAATATGGATGAAACAGGGTGGTTGATTTGTAAATAGCAAGTTTCAGGTGGTATGTTATGTATTTGTCCCCCTTTTTTTTCTTTTCTACTGAAAGGGACAGTACTTGAAATGACATAACTAGGAGCAAAATGAATCAGATTCTGTGAACTCATTCCCAACCTCAAGCTTTAAATGGTCCACCTCTTCTACAGTTATTCGGTCCGGAGTCCGGACGCGTCCGGACTCCTCAGGAGATCGGCGCCTGTAGGGCTGCCAATAATTAAAATTTTTTTTTTTTTAATTATCGGCGGCCGATCTCCCATTGGAGTATAGACACAGCGGAGTACAGACACAGCGCGTCTGGACTCCGGACTGAATAGTTTTTTCATAGCCTTCATATTATTACAGGAGCCGGTAGATCTACTCACCAGATTGTGCGCTTTTCTGGAGTGGTGTCAATTTTACATGACTGGCATGGATTTGATCATCATATTATGGCCATTTTAGATCTAAAATGCTCACCAGCTTGTTAGCCATATGCCTACATAACTCCTGGATCAATTATTTTAAGAAATTTTTTGGCACTGAGTAAAGCAATATGGCATATAGTCATACAGTCATGATCATCTTTCTTCCTTTATTTAGCATAGTACTCCTTTGCAGTCACCCCAAGGCATTCTTTGTTAACAAAACAAACAATATGGCATATAAAATACTTTCAATAATTCAAAATGGTAACCAATAATTCTGTCACGACTACGAGTTACATAAAATATAGGCAGATGACAAATTTTTCTCATCTTCCGAGGAATGACAGAGACATTCTTTGCAAAGAAGTGCATGAATGCGGAAGTTTGTCAATTGATGATTTCAATGATCTTCTGAGTTCTTCTATCTCACGATTCATCATGTACACTTCTTCGGTTCCAGCCCTGGCTGACCAATCGTTATTAATACTACATACAAAAAATTAAATGTGTAAATACCAAAATCTATAATAGATTTAGAAAAAAAAAAGTTTAACAGAAAATAATCCACCAATAGTATATGTAAACATTTTTAGGAATGGCACCTAAACTTTACTTTTTACATGTATACTGCCCAAATCTCAAAAAGTGCAATGTCCCAAAATTGAAGTTTAGATGTTAGATATGTAAATAGATAGGAATTAAGTGGTATGTATGTAAATCTTCCTAATATTAAATTGAGTAGAGACAAACAGAGGGGGTTGTAGAACTTACATTGAATTGGCTTCTGTGGGAGTAGCGGGATCAGAAAAAAGAACCTTAACGACAGGTTGCATATGCATTACAGGAAGTTCTCTTGTTGCAATATTTTCATAGCAAAAGCCAGAGCAGCACCAAGCTCTTGAATTTAAGAGGACAATTTGCAGCCTAGGGAACTTTGTCCTCAGATCACAAACCATTGTACGGAATGATAGTTCATCTCGTGCTCCCTCAATTAGAAGATTTGAAAATATATTTTCCAGAGTATAATTCCTAGTCAAAAAGAAAACTCAAGTCTTATCAGACCAAAAACTCCACCCAACACAAACGATGTATCATGTTTTAAAATAGATTTTATCACCAGCACTTAATAGCACAAACTTATTGATCCAGTTTAATTTTCTGTAAAGGTGCAGCTTCAAACGTTCCATGACAATGAAACAAATTGTGATTCCTGTCAGCGAATCGACAATAAATGAAACTTCCCACTTGAAACATTTCCAATCGCACGTAGAGAATACTGGTGTTTACAGGAATCAATGTGGCAGTCCAAATACAAAAGAAATGAGGTCATAAGAAAGAAACTAGACAACAAACCTGCAATGTAAGGGATGAACGAATAATAAAAAATAAATTAATTTCTTAGTTACGTTACAAGGCCCTGGACCCAGTTAAATTGATTGAAGTGTGACATAATGAGCAATTATTAAAATTTACACCACTTTACTTTTATTTTAATTTAAATGCATTTGCTCAACCTTCGATCTTTTAACTCGAGCCAAGATCATACAATACAGCAATTTAATTAACTTCTTGATATTTTTCCGTCCCTTTCAATGTTGGAGTTTGCCAAGTTCAAATGTAAAAATAATGATCCCATTAAGTTACAGTGAGCTTCTAAACATTTTTTTTTTCATAAGAGGAATTGAAACCCAAACATTCCGCTTTAAAGACATGGGGCAATACCAAAAGGCCAAGCACCCTAAACAAAAAGAGATTGATCTTCATAAATAATGATTGCGTTTAACCTGCATCTCTAGTTATTTGCATCTACTGTATGAAGCTGATGATGAAGGCCTCTTTAAGTCAAATTGCAAATAGTATCGTGTCTAGATTAGAAAGGGAAAATTATAGAGGTATTATCAAGGCATTTGGCAACGAAAAACCAGAGACATCAATATCATGTGATAGCAGAAACCCTTGTAAATTGCCAGACCTAATAGACTTCGGTTTAATCCAGTGTAAATCATTGAGCATGAATATTATCATAAAGCATGAAGCATAGGTAAGATATAACAATGTCATATGACTCTGAAAATATATCAATTTTGAGAAAATAGGATACAGTAATAGAATGAGGTGCATGTAGCAAGGACCAGGAAAATCTTTTTTCTCAATGAAGCGGCTGATGTAGTCTTTACACTTGAGAGCCCTTAGGTTTAATTATAACATTTTTAACTGAATAATGTTGTATATAAAAGAGATAATAAAATCAAAGGTCATTATTACATAGATTATTAAGACATTCAAAGACACTATTACAAACTACATATGTTTAATAAATAAATGAAATATATTCATTTAAATTATATGCATACTTACTTGAATGCATCATCAGGAGCACCAGTAGGAGTAGAAGTGGATATGTAACACTTAAATAATCGAATTCCACCAACTACAAGACCGGTTCTACCCTGTACACATGAATAAGAACCTAGAGGAGATGAACAATGTCTGCAAGAAAATTCAAAGCACTGTAGATCATTTGAAAGGTTGGAAGGGGTAACTATAAAACCACTTCCATAAACTTTTAAAGATTGTTGGGCACTGCATGCTGATGCCACGGATTCAGTTCTTCCATCAGCATGGCCAGATGTTTGTGCTTTCTCAGTGATGCAACAATAGAAGTCACATTTTGAATTCCTTTCACCAATAGTGTCTGTAAATTTTTTCTCATTACCTAGTGAGAAATAATTAAAATTAGGCTTCAAGCAATCCATGTTGATATCATTTTGTGCTTCAACCAAACCAAGCTGATTACCACAAGCATTTGAAGATAGATCCACTACATGTGCTTCAGTACCTGGACATGCTCGCGATGCAACCAAATCACAGATCACAGAACTAGTATCATTGGATTCAGAATATTTCACTGCGAAATCTGAAGTGGCTCTTTCCAAGACAGTACCTACAAAAATTGGAGTCATGAATTATCGGTGATTAAGTTCCATTACCAGTACTCATAATGGTTTTCAGTAACGAAGCTCCTCTGTTATTATAAACCAAATATATCCTAATAGAAATATGAATCTCCAACAAATGATTAAATGAATACCTTCAAGATCATGCTCACAGACAGCAACTGAAGCTCTATCTAACAGACACGTTCCCTCTTTAAAATCAAAAGTTTCCAAGTATTTAGATACCAACTTTTCACTTGCTCCTCCAAATGAACAACATCCCCCAAACCAATTATCAGCCACCTCTTGCCAATTCATTGATGGAACTTCCACAAAGTTTCTTTAAAGATAAACATTACATGGTTAAAAGGAGAGCAAGCTTTCATCTATCTAAATATTAAAACTTCCAAAACGCAGTGAGAGCATCTAATAAATGTCATAATTTCAACAATAAAGAATGCCAAACACATTGCAACTTCAACAACAACAAAACCATAATCCCACTAAGTGGGGTCGGCTACATGAATCCTTTTTCTCCATTGCGTCCTATTTAGTGTCATATTTTCATTTAATTCTAATAAATTAAGATCAATTTTTATACAATAAACCCAAGTTTTCCTAGGTCTACCTCTGCCTCTCTTAACATAAGTCGAATAAACACATTGCGACTTCAAAAGAAGAAAAAAATAATAATAATAATAATAAAGTTTGATGGAAGATCAGTAGCAAAAATTAATATGAAAATGATAGTAAGAGAATCCTAGTTAGACTTCCTCATTAAGATAAAATTTTCGTTACTTAATTACAAAAGAATTTCGTGGTAGTTAAATGGTTCTCCGTAATAACTATTTCTCTATAGCTGGCTTTCTTCATAACATAATACTGTTACCTGAGAGGTTGCCTGCTTAACTTTGTTGAGCATGACTTGCAGAAAAAATTCACCCCTTCAGAAGAAAGTTTCTCTATATCTGTATCACTAAAATAAAATTTGAGAAAGAGAAAAATAATAATAATAATTTGAAAAGGCAACCCTGATCGCAGACAAATCAACTGGCGACCTCATTGGCATTGATGGAAATAAAACATCACGCATTAGATGGTAAAAACTTCAGTTGATTTTTGAAAAATTTTGAAGAAAAATAGCATGTATGTGGGAACGAAAAGTCGGTTCTTAGCTAAAATTTTAATTTCTTTATATATGCAGCATGCCATGCCAATTCTCTGCTCTAGCGCCAAATCCCTGTTGCAACTCTATCTTCCCAGCATCGTTGATACAAACTTATTAGTTATAATTGTTCTTAGCTTTAGTTGCTTCCCCAGTTTAGCAACTTGTCACATGAATGTGGTGTGGTTTCTATCCTGTAGAGGCAATGAAATGGAATTCAGGAATTATGATTTAATTTTGTTCATTGCAACAAAGTAAAATTTCCTCCTCTTCTTCCACTTCGTCCTCCATTTTGGCATTAGAGCCATGTTTAATGGTTGCAAGCAACCAATTGACGATAGCAACTGTAACTGCAAAATGTTGTATGAGGTATAGTCAACTTTCATATATAAATTGAAAATATTTGTCAGGAACAGTAGCAATTTAGCACTGGCAACAACATTAGTGAACCTGACAATCATAACAGCAGAGAGAAAGGGTGCCATAGAGAATCAAGCTCAGCGGCACACCCAAATACATGATCAACTAATTTGTCCAAAAATTAGTGACTCCAAAGAAGACCACAACCCTCTTCGACAAATTGCTTATTCAAATTTCATATGTTACAAAAATGGCTCTCCGAGATAATGTGCATCGACGACGATGATACTAGGAGCACAGACCAAATGATTTAATGTAAAGATAGAAATCCCCTTCATTGATAGTTATCTTAACATTAAAGCATTTTTTAAGTATGTGGGCTCTCCACCAAAATAATAATAATAATAATAATAATAATAATAAGTCAATATGTGACTAGCAAATCAAAGGCACAATATAAAGGCCTGGTGGACCGAACTAATGCAATCTCAGCATCAAAAGGGAAATGGCAACATCTATAACTTAAATCACACGAAACAGCTTTGCAAGGTCACTTCCAACCATCCAATTACAAACAAATGCTATAGCTACAATACCAAAGGTGTACTCAAGAACATCTTCCTGTCAACACTTAGCCAAGGTATTTTACCCACCTTAGTGCTTGCGATAACCTCGTGAAAAGAATCTCCATAATTTTCATTTTGGCACTTATATACCATAAGAGTTTAATAAAAAAGCTCAAGTTCAACATGGTTCTTTCAAGTTTCAAGACAGGCTCATAAATCTTTCTTCCATATTATTCATTTTGGTATTTGCATGCCATATGAGTTCCAAGTAGCCAATTCTTCCAAACGGTTCCCAATTAGATTCTACCTTGGACAAAATTGCTCTAATTGTTAGATCAATCCCAGTTAAAAAAAACTATACACTATAAATAACATTCTCATGATCAAATATAGCCATAGTCATGAGCATAAGGACACAATGAATGATGAACGATTGATCACTCATCTTCGGCATCTAACCAGCAGTTGAAGAGTTCTTTATATATGTTCTTTTACTAAATTCTCCATATTGCTATCTCATTCTGCATCTGCGAAGAAGCTACACAGAAACTTCTGCATTTGCAACAAAACTGTCAACCGGTCTCTTACTCTTTCTATCCCATATCATTAGGCTAATGCACTGGTCTAACAATCACAGAGCAGATCTTTTTCTCAAGGCAAAAAGGAATTCATGGGTTTATAATCAACAACATCAACCCAACATCAGAATCATAACTTCTAATTTCACGTCTTACCTTTCCTCACAGAGGTACAACTGGATGAAACAAATAGTATGGCATCAAACCCATTGTATTAAGCAGAAATTTATAATCAACAAGCAAAACCATGACAAAAAATATCCAAAAGATAATCTCCGAAGCAAGCTTTCTTGGAGTCTATTTGTTTATCAGAATTGCTTTGCACATACTGGCTTTTTAATAACAATTATTTTGCCTTGTGTTTCAAAAATTTTTGCAGTTTATAACAATTTCATAAACAAGCTCATCATTCTGTGTTACAGCGGTACAGTCCAATTCTGTGATTTCTCTAGCAAAAAATTTACAGTTATATTGTCTATATTTTAAATAGAATACATATTAACTTCAAACAATGATATTTACTACTGTTTCACACCCAACTTTATAGACAGCTGCAGCCACCCCAAACAAAATCAATAATAACCCCAGCGGCATTATCAGGTCTACGAGATCATAGGCAAAGCAATCAAGCAAGCAGCAAAACCAGAAGTCACCTCACCAGAACCTACAGAAAGAGGCTGGCGCCTATTGACCTCCATCCCAGGAGCGCTCCATAGCTCTGCCTCGACGGGATGATCCACTGGAAGAAGGAGAGTAAGCTTTGCTTCGATATGGTCTCCCATCGCCTTAACGTCGACGGGGCACCCCGGATCAATCAGAACTCTAGGAACTGGTATCGAAAGGAATGATCTCCCGTTGCTAAAGGTTACTTCGTCGTCAAGCTGCCAAGAAACAAGGAGGAGGGAACAGTCGAGCCTAAGCGAGCCCTCGAGAAGGCGGCATAGGGCAGAGGTATCGCCGACCTCCGGGTTGAAGAGGTAGAGACGGAGTATGGGGATATGAGCCAGACTTTCCCAAGTGAATCGCCAACGCCTGCTTGAGTTAGGGCTTTCGAATGGGAACGAGCTCATCTTCCTCGCTTCGCCCTCGAGGAACACTTCTGCTCCTCTCCCGCCCAAATGGGATGACGGAAAGCTATTGGCTGGGCTAAATATTAATTAAGAGTATCAATATTTTTTAATAATCAACGGATGAATCAAAATTAATTTGAAAGTATGTATAATAATATAACATAATTTAAATGTTTATTTAACTAAAAAAGCATTAATCAAATGTAGAGAAATATTTACGTACGATTCTGCGTGCGTACTCCTCAATAATCTTGTTCAATAACTTCATAATAATCCTGATTAACGCTTAAAATGAAACCGTAAATATTATTCAGAGTGTATTGGGAGGTTATGTCGGCGTTGTTGGGGTTAATACCTCAATAACTCAAAAAAACCTCCGAATTACACCAAAAAAATATGAAAGTGGAACCGCAAAAGTTATTGGTGGGTTATTGGGGGTTACTGAGAGATTATTGGAGTAATACCCTAATAACCTCTCAATAACGAGTTATTAGGAGGTTATTGAGGGGAGGACGCACGCAAAACTGCGTGCATAATATTTCTCTCAAATGCGACAAATCAAAATTAATTTGAAAGCATACATGTTGTAGAGGCTACTAGATGCTATGAAACTTTAATGAAATCGTGAATATTTCAAAATTTTTAGGTCATCTTATGCATTAGCTTTCATTCTTTATGAATTCTTGGGGATATGTATATTACTTTTTAGGGGCATATACATATATAACATCCAATTCGTTAAAGTAACTGTCAAAATAATGATAATAGCAGTCTATTGTAAGGCCATCAAACCTTTTGAAGTGATACTGTTACAGAAGATTATTTTAACTTCAGTTCGTTTTTATGAGCAAGGCTAAGGGTACATAAAATGATAAGTTGTCTATATATATATATATATAGACACACATATATGTATATGCATATGTGTTTCAGTAATTTTTACTGTTTTTCATATATTTTTGCATAGAAATAAAAGAATTTCTGGTACAAAAGCCTGTTGCCAATTCAGTGGCAAGAGGAGTGAGTGTTCTCATCATACAATCTGCCTGAAATGAAATGAAATAGGAGATCGGAATCTTTGAAAGTAATAATGATAGTGTAAAGGAAATCACAAATGTATGTAGGATGGCAGCAAATCTCATAAACTTTAAGAGAATTTACAAAAGCAGCTGCCCTGCTTGTATCAAAGGAAACAAATTAAATGCTCAAATCTCATTTCATTCAGCTTTCAGAACATTTATCTTTCCACAATACATTAAAAAGACATCAAGCCACGTTTAGTTTAGGTTAATTTCTGCAAAATGCTCTCTTTCAAACTAAGCAGTGGCTCCATCTCTGCAAGCATTACAAAATGTGGGCTTCTACGTGAAATTATTCCAAACGACGTTGCAGAATGTACTATAAGAGAGGTTCCCCAAATAAAAAGGCTTTTGAAACAATCTGAATTTTGAGATAATACATTAGATGTAGTGATTGTTCTCCCCTTACAACAAATTATTGCCAAGAATCTAGGATCCAATACTACTCTCATCATATCTGTGTTTCAACACACCTTTTAATATCATACATATATATAAATAAGTAAATAGAATGATACATAAACACATAAATGGACTTTATATATCAACATGAAATCACAGAATATTGATGCAATCCACAGGATATACTAAGCTAAGTATAGCCGCTATCAAACATCCATTATAACCAGAATCGGATTTGAGAACCATTCCTTCATGCTTCACAATGAAGAAAGATGGCATCTGACTCTCACCGACAACATTTGGTTCATCGTCACAGTAGAAAATTAGCAAATTTTGCAGGTGCTCCTTATCATACCCATGTCAGCTAGGAAAGTTATTACAAATGAATGCTTCTTCCACCAGTTTGTACCTTTCCACATATATTACAAGAAAGCTGATCCAAGCAGCCATAACATACAAATCATACAAATTATTTTTAAGTCTAGAGAGATAAAATATCAATGCAGCTGAAAGAAAATCCATCGACGCTAAATCTTCTGCATTCAGAGTCTGGCTGGCAACCACATCCCAAATCCATTGACCCTACTGTAGCAGTGTCTTACCAATTTTACAGATCAAAGTTCCCAAAAAAAATAAAAAAGAAAAATCACAACTATACAAAAAAACTTCATGGTAGTATATTGCAATCCAAGATAATTTTAGAAGCTAATGAAACTGAATCATGCCAATATTAAAGCCAAACTTTGAATGATTGAACTCTACCATCTAGTTTGAAGGATAGTGTTGAATTTCCAGTACAGTACCGTGCTAGAATAACATGTGCTATAGTGGGGCTCGCTCATTCTCCAATCATAGTAAAGAACACATGGTTCAAGCCCTTCTACCATTGGATTTATTTCTCTATGGCTCTCGGATTACAATCCATGTGATTCTCTACAGGATCGTCAGCCCCATCTTATTTTTGCTCCCTTTTAATTTATTTTTGAAATGCATCTTTGATATGTGTGTCCCCACTTGTACAAAGAAGCATAATAAAAACTCTTGAGAGTTTTCTTCTTTGTTTTATATTCTACACTCTCACAACTATAAATAATAGTGCGGTGGACATAAGCAATTCAAACCATCTATGTACAACACCATTAGAATATCTCTTCGGAGAAATTTAAGCTTAAATTTTGAACATAAATACAATTTTAATGAACAAGCCATAAACGCAAAACCAAAAACCAAATTTGGAAAGTAAACAATCGAGTAAATGATGGATGATCAACAATTTGATTTTTACATGGCTGCATTCTTTCCTGGACATAATAACTGGCGCCTAGTATTGAGAACATGTCACCTCTGCCTTGCAATGTCAATGGATGCCCATTTCAACCCAAGTCTACACTGGAATAGTGTCAACATGAAGACCATATATAAATATGTAAATATTCATGGTGAGAGTGACACTCCAGATTTTGACAGCATAGCATCGATGCTCAAATTATTCAGAAATGTCATCATCTCCACTAAAATGCTCCATACGTTCAGGTCTGTCATCAGAATAATCTTCTCTAAAAGACCTTGCCTTCTTTGAGTAATGAGTGTCCGCTCTGTCCTGTAAATTTTATATTTTAATTGATATATGAGTATATCATTAAAATACAATCATCATGTGTCATGCATGACAATATGATATCATGAACAAAGGCGTGCAAGCTATAGTAGAAGCATATGAGGATACTGGAGGTAAGGTAAGTTAAGGTTGATTGTATTGGATTCAAGAAAATGTTTCCTTGTTAGTCTGAAATTCTCTGATGGTTTTCTTTTTCGTAGGCCTAACTTTTGTGTTCTTAAATCATTTAATTGTCTTTCCCCTTGCTAAACTTTTGCCTGGCTTATCTGTGCACATTTTTAATTCAATTGGGCCCTGCCCTCATGTTTCCTCAAAAAATGGATCACATGCTAAATACAGTTTTTGTAATACATATCTATAAGTTTCCATAATCCTAATTAGTAGATTAATACAAGATTATAAGAAATCTAAGCAGAACTAAGCACAAAAAAATGCAGTTCAATTTCTTAACAACAAAAATTTTCTTTTGTCTTTTGTAAATGAAAAGCTTTTCTATCTAATAGGCCACTATAAGAAAACCAAACAAGGCATCATAAAATAACCTTGATGCAAGGCTCATACATACATGAAACTATAAAAAATAAAATGCAGTCAATCGGTTACAAGGGCATGTAAAGTTTAATGAAACACAGAATTTGAAGAAAAACTGAGGAATCAAACCAAAAATGGCACTATGCAATTAGCAGAAACACAGGCATATTTTATAGTATTCGTGTGAAAATATTGAAGTTCAGAGAGTTAATAATACATACATAATTAACAGTGGTTTGTCCAGATTCCATCACTTCTGTAACAGCAACAGATGCTCTTTTTCTCACAGTTATTCTTGAAGGTACAGGATACTGCTCCACCTCATCGCTAGACCTTCCCTCTTTAGCCTTCTTTTTCTTTAATATAAGCTTTGTGGGCAAAGGCTGCCAAACAAAGGTCGTCTGAATTAAAAGGCATCATTAATCCAACTAACAAGAAATGGGCCCAAACATTACCAGATATCGTGCAACATCATCATCAAAATTAACAAGAAATGTTGTAGGGTCATCAACATCATCACCTCTAACCTGCAGTGCAAGAGGATATGCACTCTAGGTAAAACTATAATAAGCTTAAATAACAGATAAAGAGCATAGAGAATGGAAAAATATTTTGGTGAGACAATGAATTACAAATTATACATAGAATACATACATCCCAGTGATACTCCCTAACCCAACAATATGATATATCTTCATTTTCATCGTACATGTCCTTCGACAGCTGTTACAATACATACAATAAGATTCGTCAAAGGATGCAGAAAGATAAGATGTCCTGCTATTTAAATTAGTATCATAGGTTGGAAACTAAAGCAAAAGAAAGGTAAGGCGGAGAAAGACAAGCCCTCCTATCTGGGAAATTAAGACAAAGTTTCCCATGAAGCGGATAGTGCTAAAATTCTATAAAGTTATGCAGAAGAGTTCAGCTCACTACCTCATCAGGAGCAGGCGCCATGTATGCCAAAAATTTTTCAGACTTCGAAGGATCAGAGCCATTTACCACAAAGCTCTTCATTATGGCCTTTAAACAAGAAAATTAATGAAATACATTAACCATGCGGTTATTGCAACAAAGATTAAAAAAATCTGCAACTAAAATGCACTAGAATATCCACGAGAAATGGCAAATAGCGTGCATTATTTTATGGCGATCAAAAGAAAAACATGAAAAGGTTTATCAGATAGTTTGAAAAGAAACAAAGAAGATTAAATGAGAGATATAAGAGGGGCCATCAACATAAAAAGCTTTCATTAAAAATACACGCTTAAAGATGGAAATAAAATCTACACATTATATGATAAATTGCAAAAGTAGTTTATGCCACAAAGAACATTAGCAAGTAATTCAAAGAGCAAAAGTTTTGGCACTCAGAAAATCAGGTTAACATACAAAATATAAGATGAAAATAGAGTTCAAATTTTATCGTGATTTCCGCGCATAATAAAAATTATTAAAAACATTTCTATTAAATTCTATATTTTTATGATCATATATATGACTTTCTTAAGTTATTTAAAATAATTTAATCTATTAATTAAATAAAATGGCCGGTGTAATTTAATGTTAATGTTCCAATTATTAAAAGGTGTGAACGCTTTAGATATCACGGATCTATTGTTCAAAGTGATGGTGACATTGATGGGGATGTTATTAGTAGAATTAAAGTTTGTTGGTTGAAGTGGAGGAATGCTTCAAGCTTATTGTGTGATAGAAATGTACCACTCAAACTGAAAGGAAAATTTTATAAGATGGTGGTGAGACCTACAATGCTATATGCGCTGAATGTTGGCCTTTAAAAGAGATGCATAAAACTAAGTTAAGTGTTGCCGAGATGAGAATGATTAGGTGAATGAGTGGCTTTACACTAAGAGACAAAATGTGAAATGATTATATCCGTGATAGGGTCGGTGTAGCTCCAGTGACGGACAAAATAAGAGAATCGTCTTAGATGGTTTGGTCACATTAAACGTCGACCATCTGATCATCTGATTAGAAGAGTAGATGTTTTAGATTCGACTTATGTTAAGAAAGGCAGAGGTAGACCTAGGATGACTTCGGCATATTGTATAAAGAATTATCTTAATTTATTAGAATTAAATGAAAATATGACACTAAATAGGACATAATGGAGAAAAATGATTCATGTAGCTAACCCACTTAGTGGGATAAAGATATTGTAGTTGTTGCTCACCTGGCTAATGTATTGTTCATTCCTTTTCCCTTGTCCACCAAGAAAAACATGCAACGGTGTTGACCTCATTTTCGATGAGATCTAATTCTTTCTCCTAGAGCCTAGGATCTAGCCTTATGACTTTTCTATTGACTATCCTAGAGGACTAGTAATGGGACCCACCCTTTTAGAAACTCAAACCACCTCCTAGCTCTTTTTGCTAGGCCTCATATGAGTGGTCATAAGAACTGAACTCTTAGTTGCAAGGGCTAAGGACCAGCATGTGGAGGCCCAAAGAGAGTTTCCATAGGAGCTAAAGCGTCAGAAAACCTACTATGATTTTCGTACATTCGCGCACACAAATATCACAATTCGAATAATCGACACACGTAAATATCACAATTCACATTACTTACACCTGTAAAGGCTTCATAATTAATCAAAACTTAAATCAATTGTCGAAACGATCGATCACAGACCCAAAATTTGAAAAAATCAACTTTGACGCATTTTTTACCTAATCATCGACGAAGTTGTCTGAACGACCCTGGAGGGCAAAACGGACTGTGTCGATGCGTCCGGAGCATCGAAATTACCTAAAAAGGACATTCATTTTGGTATGGTTCCGAGCACGAATAAATCACATGAAAATTGACGTGCTTAAGTGAAATAAAATAAAAAAGAAAGGAAAATAAAAAAAGCAAAATTTGATATTTCATAAATCCCTAACTTACGCACTCGATCCCTCTTCTCCCGTTCGCGAACCCAGTCGAGCCATCTCTCCCCCTCTTATTCTTCGGTCGAGCGCAACCCTAGCCGACCGAACTCCTCTTCTGCGCGATGCTTCGGCTCGAGGTCCCCCAACTGTAGCCTTCAGCTTTTCCTCCACTTTTCCTGCTCTACTCGCCAGACCCTCTGCATTTCTGCTGCCACTCCCTCTGTAGCTCTTGTCGCCACCTTCCTCGTCCCTGTCTCCTTCGGCTCACCCTCAGGTAGGTACAGGTAAGTTCTTCCTCCCTCCTTGGCTATAAATCCCACTGGGAGGGGGGTCTTCTGGTTGGCCGAAATTTTGGTGTGAAGGGGTAGTGCTGCTGAAATTTTTCTAGACTTGTTCTTGCATTCCCTTCGGGCTTTGCTTCAAGAGGTAATCTCTTCCCTTCCCTTAATCACTCGGTAATCTGGCTAGTCATTCGATTCTCTTGCTTGGTTGCTCGATACTTTTGCTCGGTCGTTTGTTTGGCTGCCTTCTCCCTCAAAATAGTGTGTTACTTGTGGTATCGTACTCAACCATCAAAACTATTAAATAAATGTGAGATCCATTCAATCTCATTTTTCAAAAATTAAAATATTATTTTCAAAATTAGAATTATATATACATATCGAAAGCAGAATTATTTTCAACTCCCGAAAAGCGACCGACAAGCGGCTGATGTAGATACTGAATAGTTGAGATTAAAGAATTTAAAAAGTTATATATTGTTTATAGTACAACACAACATTTCCCTCATCCCCTGAGGGACTGCCTGATCGCTTTCCTTTAAGGGAAAAAGGGGATTTAAGGAGCTGAAAACTTGTCTTAAGAGGGAAATCTGACCAATCTGACTTCTCTTAACTTTTATACCCATTGAGGTTGGTGAGCTGTAGGTATTTAATAAGAAATGACAAATTTTTAGGCAAAAGATATTTTGAGGTCAATTTTAATTTAGTTTTGACTTCGATAATTTAAGGAAGTTTATGTGATACGAAGAAATTAATATTTTCTTATACTGTGAGCAAGTAATAGAGATAAAGGTCTCTGGTAGTCGGTGCAAGGGAAACTGTACTAAAGTCGATCTATCATTTCGTGAGAAACAGTCGACATCTAGTATAAAGAGCAAAGTACTCACAAATATCTTGCTTGTTAACACAGTAATATGTAATTGAACTTGCATCTGTAATGTTATTAGACATTTCTTCAAAGTGAGCATGTTGATAGTTTTATTTTGAGTACTAGTTAATCTATTGAATTACACATATTTATCAACTTAAACTATTAACGATATCTAGTGTACTTATACAATCAAAGAGAGAGAGAGTAAGTATACTGTTCAAGTCACTGCTTAGAGTGTAAAAGAGGAACAAGAAGTACATTTGAACCATCATAGGCCATCCTAACTGAGATTCTGGTCAATGGCAGAAATAAAACCCACATACCAATCATCTGAAGGCCCTTTTCCAATTCAACTGTGAAAAACTTCTTTGAAAGTTAAAACAAAAGAAAATAAATCATTTGAGTACAAGAACATAAACTAGATCTATTGGGGGTCTAATTGTTGGCTTTGAAAATTTGCGCCTTGCTCTTCTGAAAAGTTATCCAAGGCAAATTTTCATAAGGCAGATAAGATTTTTAAATAGAGCACTACGCAAAAAATTTTGCCCTCATTTTACAAAGATTTTAAAATATGATTTGAAGTTTCTCGTAGGCGTAAAGGATTTATATAGGGGGAGACAAAATTAATTATCTATTATTAATTAGTTTTTTATGTAGGTTTTGAAAATTGAGCATAATATCTTTATTGATATAAAATGTTGGCTTAAATACAACTCACTAAAATCTTAAACTAAGGAAAGAAATAGCAACCATATCTCCTAAAGTTAAGAAAGAATCCTAAACTTAGAAAAGAAATAACACTCGTATCTCCTAAATTTAGGAAAGAAATAACATACATATCTTCAAGATCACAATAATCAAGTTGAATAAACTAAAATTAGAAAATACTATAATTAGCCGAAAATAAAAGGAAATACATAAATAAGAAATAAATAAAATCCCAATATACGTTCTAATACTCCCCCTCAAATTGAAGCATAGATGTCAATCATATTCAACTTGGACTTGAAATCATCAAACAATGGGCGGGAAGATTCTTTGTGAAAATATTGGCCAGTTGACCAGTAGATGAGACAAATGGAACACAAATCTCCTTAAAATTGTTTCTCCTTGATAAAGTGAAGGTCACCTCACACGTTTGGTATGATCATGCTAGATCGGATTATGAGAGACGCTAATGTCAGCCTTATTGTGACACAAAAGCTGCAGAGGAATGATGATAGGCATTTGTAATTCGTGGAACATGATGCGCAACGAGAGGGTTACACACACAACCAAAGACATAGAGCAAAACTCAGCTTCAACACTACTATAGACAACAATAGACTGTTTTTTACTTTTCAAAGTGACACTGTTCCCCCCACATGAAGGAACAATAACCTATCATGGACAGACTCGACTCAATCAACATCCACATAAACCACAACTGAGTGAGAATTTTGGCGAGCGAACAACAAACCCGAGCCCGATGTGCCTTTTAAGTAGTAGAGGATCTGCTAGACGGAGGTGAGATGATGCTCGTAGGGGCCATGCATAAACTAACTTACAACACTAACAAAGTGACAAATGTCTGGAAGCATATGTGCAAGGTAAATGAGCTTACCCACAAGGCTTTGGTAGTGTGTTTTATTCACTGGAATGACATTAACAACTTCAAACAATTTCTCATTGGGGTCCATTGGAACAACTACCAACTTGCAAAGAAGTAGATTAATCTCGGTCAATAAATCCATCACATATTTCAGACTGAGAAAGGCAAATGCCCAGAGAGGACCGAACTACTTCCTTGCCTAAAAAATACCAAAAAGAATCCAAGTATTTCATCTCAGAAGACATAACAAGGATGGCCTTGAGAGACTCCAAGGTCGGCAGATCGTTACAACGTGAGCACAATGTCGTCGAGATAGACGATGAGGATGGCAATACAGTTGTTGAATGAATGGCGAAAAAAAGCGTGTGATTATGTTGGGCCTGAGAGAAGCCATGACCAATTATAACTTGAGTAAAGTTGCCAAATCAGACCCATAGCGATTGTTTCAGTCCATAGAAGGACTCCACAATCGATACACTTGTCCATGGGAAGAAGTCGAGTCAAATCCCGGTGGGAGAGACATAAACCTCCTCAGCGAGATCGTCGTTAAGAAAAACATTCTTAAAGTCCAACTGAAGGGTTAATCTAGATTCACGATTAGGGATAACGGGACCCAAACATTATTTAGTTTAACAACCAAAACAAAAGTTTTTTCATGATCAATCCCATAGGTTTGTGAATATCCTTTGGTGACAAACCGCACCTTATTTTGTTCAAAAGAACTATCGGAGTTAGATTTGATACTGCAAATCCACCGACAACCCATGGTTTTTTTTCCCGTGGGAGATGAACCACGTCCAAAGTATGGTTGCACCGAAAGGCATTGATCTCGTCCATGAAAGCTGCCTTCTAGAATAGCTCAGCCAAAGCCTCCTCAATAATGGATGGGAGACATCTATCCGTCAAGGATGTGGCAAATGCATTGCAAGAAAGAGATAGGATATTAAAAAAGAAGTATTTTGCCAAGAGATAAAAGGGTTGAAAAGTGCATGATCGTATTTGTTTGCGTAACTCAATAGGGAGATGCAAATCTTCACTCGGACTGAGGCCGTAGATGGAGAGAGCATCATATTGAGTTTGTCGGCCAAAGCGGACTCCAAGACCTGCAGTGAGGCAGCGGGCTCGATGGTAAAGGCGTTGGGATGAGTCTCATCAGAGGGTTTAGTATGGTGAGAATAGACATGCAAAGGTGGTGGTAGTGGGATTGGCTCGACTGGTGAAGAATCCAGTGATGCTAAAGGTGCACCGGGAACAGTTGTCGCAGGGTAGGATAAATGTCCATCGGAGTCAGAAAAGAAACTGCGTCAAAAAATCAAGCTCCCCTTCACTTGAGGCAGTGTTAGGAAAGAAGGGAACATTTTCAAAAAAAGAGATCAATACTAACATCTGTTTTATTGATTGTAGGATCAAAATAGTGATAACCTTTTTTAGTGGCGGCATAGCCGAGGAAGATATATTTAATTAAGAGAGGATCAAGTTTACTACATATCGGGGTTGTGTTTCGAACAAAGCTGTGCATCCAAAGATTTTGGGATCTAACAACGAGAAGAACTGGTTGGAAGGAAAATATGACATCAAGAAGGATAATGAGATACGAAAATTACAAATTTTTGTAGGACCTCTCTTGATGAGATAGGTGGCGGTAAGAACGTTGTCATTCCAAACACGCTTAGAAACATTAGTCTGAAAAATAATAAAACAAGCAACTTTGAGAATGTGTCTATTTTTTCTCTTAGTTATCCTGTTTTATTGAGGGGTATCCGTACAAAACTAAGATGGAGGATAACCTTGCTAACCAAGAATTTACCCAATAAACAGTTAAAATATTCACGTCCATGTCAGCCGCATTTTCTTTGAAAGAATATAAAATTTAATGATTTAGTTTAATACAAAAAGGTATATGATTTTTTAATGTAGTTTTGAAAGTAGTGTATTTTAATTTTGAAAAATGAGACCACCTGGATTCATTTGTCCAGTAGTTTGCATAATCGTGTCCGATGCCACAAATGATACACATTCTCGAAAGATTAATGTATCCTGCGACGATAGACCCAATCATACGAACTAAGGGACTCGTGACATTCGTTTGGTCTGCGAACCTTTATGTATGACCGACAAGTTCCACTACCTAACAGAAAGACTAGGTAGGGTTTATTTTACCTGAGTTCCAAATTCCCTATAAGGGCAAGCCCATATAGTTAATTATATCACGAATGACCAAAGTCACTTAAGAAAACTTTCGATAAAGATCGGAGGTACTAGTCTTCAAGACTCTCAACGTTTAGGTTTTCACGGTATGACACGAAAAATCAAGTGGGAATGACTCAATATGAAACATTTATTTTCAGGAGTCCAAATGAAGGAAAAAGTAGGGGACGTCATAGATCTGAGGCAAGCCCCAGTGACTTCCAACTATCCTACTGTGTGGCTGCGTTTTGAAGACGATGTTAATTAAATGTTTAATTCTGTCAATTTTATTATTTGGGACTTAGACTTGCATAATACTCAATTATGCAATTAGCCCGTAGAGATAAGAGGATTTATATCGTACCGTAAGACAACATCAGAACCTAAACGAGTTAGGACTTACGCTACGTAACACGGTTGCACAGAGGCCTAAAGAAGGGAGTGAGGAATTACGCCGCGCTGGACGAGCTACCTCGAAATCCTATATGTTGTCATTTAAACTAGGAATGTTTAGCTGTTATAGAATGGCGACGACCTCCACTTGTGGTTTGCTCCTTGCTCCTCATCGTGCTGCCCACGGTGTATGCTCCAAGCTTCTTGTTGAAGTAGCAGTCCTAAGGTCTAAGGTTCAAACGGTTTTATCAAGTGTGTTTCAATGTCTCAGGATGTGTTGTTGTTTTCAGTTTTGCATGCAGAGTAAAGTAAATTGCTGATAAATAACATTGCTGGAAAGTAAAGTGCAGTAAAGTAAACAAGAGAAATTGCGGTAATTAAAATGTAAATGCGTACCTGGGCATTTGCCACCGTTGCATGATTACTATTGCCAGCATGGTATGACTTGCGGTTGATTTAAATAAACATGCAAGAAAAGTGAATGAAGCTAGGAAACCAGAAACGAAAGTCAGAAAATAAAGAAACAAGTCGTAGAAATCGCAAAAAAAACTCATAGTCACATACGAAAGACCGGAACTGAGTATAAGACATCAGTAGAGGTAGGGACTCAGAGCTGGACTGTGTACTTCCCGACCTTAGATAAGAGTTACCAACCCGACGATCTACGGAGGCTAGTCCTTAACCTCAATCCAAGTGACTAACCATGGATCTTTATAGGTTTTATAAGAAGAATTCTTTGATTTTCATGAAAAGTTGTTTAGGTTTTTATGCATAGTCTTTTTAACAAGCAAAAAAGATTTTTGTTTTTTTTTTTTTGTAAAGTAGTATAGTCCACAGGCTAATCACTCTAATCGTACTAAGATTATTGGTGACCCAAGATCGTCGGGTGAAACGATCTCACCAAGGGTCGGCAGATAACATCATCGATCCTTTCCTCTCCTTTATCAAAGGTCTTTGAGGTAGGAGATACTATTCTAAATATTCTCACATCGTATCCCTCGTTTAACACACATTAGCATTATTATCATCGCCCTAGCCACCTAGACCTCAGACTTACACAAGTCCGATGATTCATATGTGGCAAAACAAATGTCCCCAATTGTCAGGAGGATCTGAGCGTAATGTTCAAGCTCAAATCACGGTGCATTGGGTTTCATTGTTGGTTAAGTCATTTTGGGGAATTCCACAATTGATTTAATTAGGGAAGTGTGAACTACATCTCGGTGTGTCTCCGTGTCTAGTGTCTTAATCAATTAATGAATTAGGGTCAGGTGTCTAGTTTCACTGTAAATTCGAAGATTGGGTGAATGGGCTCTCACATAGGGTGTGCCCCTAAGGTCCAAAAAGCTTACAATGAAGATTAGGTGGGTGAACTCTCACCTAAGGTGCACATCTAAAATCCAGGGAGCCTACGCTGTGGATTAGGTAGATGGGGCTTCACCTAAGGTGTGAACCTAAAATCCAGGGTACCTACATTGTGGGTTAGGTTGACGGGTTCTCACCTAAGGTGTGCTCCTAAAATCTAGGAAGCTTACACTGAAGATTGGGTGGATGAATTCTCACATAGGGTGTGCTCCTAAAGTCTAGGAAGCATACACAGAGAGCTAAGTGAATGAATTCTCGCTTAGGGTGTGCACCTAAAGTCCATGAGCCTACACTGAGGACTAGGTGGATAGGCTCTCACCTAGGGTGTGCACCTAGGGTCTAGGAAACCTATACTTTAAATTAGGTGGATAAGCTCTCACCTAGGGTGTGCTCCTAAAGTTTAGGGAGCCTACACTCTAACTTGTACTTGAAGTGACTTAAAGTGTTTTACTCTTCCTCAAGTTAAATCAGAAATTCTTTTTTTTTTTGACTTAACCGTTAAGCAAGAAAAAGAAATCAAAATAAAACGATAGGAGAAGAAGAGAGATCGACCCGCTTCCAAAACTCATAGTAAAAGGTGGGCAAAACCCCAAGCAATATTAAAAATACCCCAAACAATACCCAAACTGTTCCGAAATTAGCCCACAAAGCACCACAAAACTATGCATAAATTGCCCCAAATCGATCAACAAAAGCACCCCAAAACCGTGCCATAACGGTGTCAAAACTGCTCCAAAATCAGCCCACAAAATATCCCAAAACAGTGTTAAGACAGTGCCAAAATTGTGTTTTTAATATTTCCAAAACAGTGCTCAAGATTGACCCAAATCAACATTCAAATCAGCTCTAAAGCCGTGTTCATGCAACCCAGAAAACAGTGTTTTAAGGGTTCCAAAATCAACACTTAAATGGGATACAAAGTCTGCATTTAAAGGCACCAGAACAGTACATAAATTGCTTCAAAACAATATTTATAAGCCTCCTGAAATCTTCACAAATAAGGCCGTTTAAATTTTGTATATCATCACGATAACAAATTATAAAACTTTCAGCTTGTTTCAGATGAAAGCATAAAAAAAACTTTGTATTTCCACCAAGGTTTATTTCAAGAGAAGTGACATGAAAATAATTCATATGCTTTCCAATCAAAGTAATTCCGTGAGTGAAATCCATACAAAAGCTTGCATATGACTTCTAAATATATGTAAGACAATATATGTATGCAACAAAAATAGAAGTTTAGGTGTTAGATATGCAAATACTTAAGCAACGAATTGTATGCATGTAATTCTTCCCTGACTAAAGAAAATCAATTGAATTGGAAGCAAGTGGAAACCAATAAGAGAATAAAGGGTAAAGGAGGCCAGGCTTAAATGGCAAACTGCATATCAGTGACACATGGACATCAGCAAACAAACTCAATAAAGATGGAAGGATACAAACAAGAGAAAAAGAGAGAAGAGGAGAAGTTAGGGGAGATAATTGTGAGATTAAATTGTTTATTTGAATTTTGAATTTGAAATTTGAAATTAGGAGAGCTGAGGTAATTAGTCCGGGTCAGTCTGGATCGAACCAAAATTGGACTTGGGTCGAGCCCAAACCCGCTCTCCGCTAATTGAAAAAATGGCATCAATTTTCGTGTTGATTGTTCGCGTGCGGAACCATAGCAATATGGGTGTCATTTCTAGCCAAAGTCGATGTTCCGGACGCATCTGTGTGGTCTGTTTCGTCATCTGGGGTCATTCGGACGAATTCGCCGACGGTCGGGCAAAAAAAAAAGTCAAATTGTGGTGTGCGCAAATTCGAGTCAAGAAGGATTCATCTGAGGCCGTCTGATCCTATGAGAACTCATTTTCGGGCCCTCTACATGTTAGTCCTCGACTCTACAACTGGAGTCAAATGCTGGACTACTCGTGTGAGTCTTCACAAAATGGTCAGAAGTGGTTCCAAGTTCTATGGGAGGTGGGCTCCATTACTAGTCCGCTAGGATGGTCAGTAAAGAGCTCCTACAGCTATATCCTATGATCTAATGTAAAGAAAGCTAAGGCCTCACTAAAATGAGGTCAACAGTCCATTGTCGATCTAAAGGACTTAAATAGTGCTCTTGAATTGGGTTAGAACGGAGAAGAAATTTTTAAATGTGACCATAACTTATCTTTTAATATATAGACTCGAGTCATTCGAATATGATCATCAATTAGAGTAAAGAACCACCGTTTATCGGTATAGCTCGAAGTTCGAGAGGGCCCCAATAAATCACTATGAATAAGTGAAAAAAGAGAGAAATGAGTGTAAGGATGAGATGAAGATGGTAAGCGTTGATGTTTAGCTAATTAACAAATTTCACAATTAAAAGAAGATTACTTTTTTATCAATAAAAATCAATTCTTTTAAATAATGAAAGTTGAATTGACCCAAACGACCACGTAAAAGTATAATTAGACAGACAATAAAAAGGGAAAAACTACAACTACGAGATTGAGTGCTAACATCATCAAACCGTTTGCTTGGAAAAAAAATAAAACCCGACTACCCGCTTTGCAATTGTAATCATCCTTCCCGAAAGACACAAAAATTAGAGTAAAAATGAGCTATGCAATCAAGATCACATGTTAACTTACTGACTGACAAGAGGTTATTTAAGTAAATGAATGTGTAACATGTATTTCAAAGTCAGCCTGACTACTAGTAAAACTGACCCTTTACCCGCAATGGAATTAGATGAGCCGTCGGCAATTTTAATCGCATCTCACCCTAAGCAAAAAATACGTTGAGAACATCCGATCACGTGGTCCGTGGAACCTGAATCGGCAATCCACGAACCCGAAGAATTAAAACCAATGAGAGTAGAGACGTTATCTTGAAGAACATGAGTTATCAACAAGTCAATTAAAAACTAATTAGAACCAAGCAGCATATCAAATGTTTCACCTGACCCTACTAGAGTCCGGCGAGTCGGGAATGATTTAAGGAAGCTTGGAGGTGGAAGAACCAACCATGGCTTCAAAAGAGCCAAAGGAGAGGATTGACCGCCAAGGCATAAAAGGGTCTATCCATGTATTTGGCAACCAGTAGGGAAGCTTTTCCTATGCAGGGAGGAGTTCTGGTGGCTAAAGGCCTGCATGGAGAAGTTCTGGCGACCAGAGAACTGCAGGGAGGAGTTCCAGTGGCTAGTGTAAGATCCCTAGGAGTTCCGGCTATTAGAGGCTTGCAGGGAGAAGTTTTGGCTGCTAGGGTAAGATTCGTAGCTCTGATACCATGTAAATTTGGAGAATTGAGCAAAATACCTTTATTGATACAAAATGTTGGCTTAAATATAGGTTACTAGAATCCTAAACTTAGAAAAGAAATAACAGCCATATCTCCTAAACTTAGGAAAGAAATAAAACCTATGTCTCCAACATAACAAGAGTCAAATCAAATAAACTAAAGCCAAAAACTCCTATAATTAGCTGAAAATAAAAGGAAATACATAAATAGAAAATAACATGAAATCACAGGAAAAAAATTAATCCTAATATAATTTCTTACAGTTTATATTGCAAACTATTAAGAAAAATCTATAACAACTATTTTAATTTTAAATTATAAAATTTTCCTCCTTTAACCTAGAACAGATAGAGGGAAAAATGATTACAAACCCAATCAAGCTCTCATGATTTTGTCATCCTAGGTTATGATAGAACATGATCTACTTAATTAAAGAATGTAGTCAACCCAACCAGACAGAATAATCCACAACAACAATCATCAATTGCATCAGCAAAGAGAAAATCATAAACTTGGAGTGCATGTTTATCTAAAAGATTAGTTTTAAATCAACCTTAACTAGCAGAGAACTTTGTATCCTAAATACACTATTTCACAACTCAAAACTCCTAAAATTATTAGAGAACTTTTAGGCATTGATCGTGAGTGTAATTTAATAGTAACATTTCACAACAAACTACCTAAGAAATGGTACAATTATAACCATTAATATTTGTGGTGTCATTTGTAAGATCAAATTGTCAGAAAACACGTCATGTCTTTACTAACATTACATCTTTGAAAGTGATCAAAGTGATGTACCAAATAGAACATGCGCTCTTAGCGAGTTTAGATTAAGTTTAAATGTCATCTGTAATAAAATATTGTGAAGGTTGGATAATTGGTACTTTAATCTTTAGACGAGGAAATTTTTACTTGAAAATTTTAAAAGTTACAATATTCTTAATATTTACTATTATTACATTATCTAAATCTAGGCTCAAAACAATATGCAAGTCTTGGGAGATATTTGAAAGTAAAATCCTCCGATTGAGATTTACTTTGAATTCAAGTATCATCAAGATATTTGAAAAACTTCATTTCTGTTGCTTTGGACCTCTACAACTCAAGTTCACTTGACAACAAAAGAGCATATTTGTTTTTTTTTTATTTTAAAAAATTGGACTCAAGATTTGCATATGATTTGAAATCCTTTTCAAATTCATTTGCATTCCATACATTGCCAACTATATCTAGGGCTGTGAATTTAGCTCGAATATATCATTAATCGCTCAAAAATTAATTCGAACTTGGCCTCGGATTGATATCGAATCGAAATAAACAAGCCGAGCTACAAAAAAAATTTTGAATCAATTTTTTTTTTTGAGCCAACTCGCTCAGCTCGAAATCGGATTGTTAACAACGTATAGCTATGAATTTAGCGAATTTAGCACAAAGATCGTTAATCGCTCCAAAATTTTATTCGAATTTTGGCTCAGATCGAGATCGGCTCGAAACAAACGAGTCGAGCTACGAGCCAAAATTTTGTGATTGAATTTTTTTTGAGCCGACACCAACTCGGCTTGAAATCAGATCAATAACAGCCCTAACTATATCTTCGCACTTAGAGAATCGAGCCTATGATTTCCATATGATTTAAGTACTTGTCAATTGTCTTAAATGTAAAGGATCAAGTCTAGAAATTAAAATTTGTGATATGTCCTCTATAATTTTAAAACTGAGGGTGGTTTATATCATGTAAATTAAATTTCATTATAAAAGCTTTGATGGCAACAAGCAAATGTAAGACAACGATTTATGAAATCTAAGAGTATTCAATTCTCGTATATAATTATATCAGTCAATTTGACCAGATCGAGAATAGGAGTTGAGAGCATTCTCAATTTATAATTTACTTGAAGTTCACTACTTAGAATGTGTCAAAAGCTTAAATCTCATCAACTCTAATCCTTGTGAAGAAGAGAATTAAACTTATTAAGTATAACTTATGAACCTATCCTATGGGCAAAACAACCCGTTCGAAAACGAATATAACAAGATAAATTTTTTGCTTAATCTTTAAAAAGAAGTCTAATCTTTTCAAAATAATTGCACGTCCTTTCAAATATTCACATGCATCTCTGACAAGGGCAATTTGAGTTCATTATGTATTTCGCACATCATCCTCAAACTTCAAATTTATCTTATTTGTCGGAGAAAATGTGAACTTCTTTAATTTAATAAAGTTTAATAAATTTTAGATAACTTGCACACAATTCAAAGCAACTTGGACAAGTGTTAAGACATGAGAGTGGCAATTGACTCAATTATATTTTTATTTTATACAAACATTCATGATTATTGTGCATGATTATTTCTTTTATTAGTTCAATTCTCATATCATTCTTTGATTAAATTTATTCTGCTAAGCTAGCCACCTAGCTAGTCATGTCCATGGATATTGATACTCCATTTTCTTTCCCTTATATTTTAAGCTCCATGTTACAATTATTTATCTCATTGAGTATTATAGCTCACCAAATATTATTTAAATAGTTGTTTATGTAAGAGGAAATAGCAAGTTGGGCTTTTGATGACGTGATCAAATTTTGTCTTTCATCTAAATGCTTTTGTTTTTCAACCTTGGTGTATCAAATAATTAGCATATTATAATGTATATTAAACAGAACTGTCATATGTTCATCAAATGTATGGATTAGAAGGATGCTTTTGTAAATATTATTATGATGGGCCTATTTAATGAAAATGAAAAGAGCTTAGGGTTTTAGGGCAATCTAAGGATGATAGATTTTCTAACCATTTAATCCAACTTCGTGAGAGTCATGATGGACTTCGGAGAGAAATGTGTACAGCTGGATTTCTCTCTTCAACATCCTGTGCTTGACAAAGAGGGGTTAAAATAGCGCATGGCCAAAGCTTCCTTGCCAACCAAATAAAAGATCTAAAGCAAAACCCAAGGAGGTAATTCTTCTTAAAAGAAAAAGAAGATTAAGAAATCAATCTCATACGAGGAACAAAATCAACTACTCTAAGAAGCATGTATGTTTCCTTTGATTGAGTCAATAAGAGTAATAATATATAGAAAGTACACCTCCCAATAAGTTCACCAAAATAAAAAAATAAAAAAAATAAATGTGAAACAGCTCTATTTACTCATTAAAAAAATTGTTATGCTCTACATCATGCAAATGATTGCAAAACAAATCAATATTTTCCGTAAGAAGTAATTTGTTCAAATAATATTAAAGGTAACAATATCAAATATCATACAATTTTGTAGCAAAAAAATTAGGTTATCTTAACTACATTTCCTAGGACAGGTATGTGAAACTCAAAGAATAATGGAAGAGATTATTTACCTGTGATTCATGAGCATCACGTATGGATTTATCTAATTTGTTATACATCTCCGTATCAGCTGTAGGTGCACCATCAAATGATGCCATCACAAAGCGATCGTCATACCTATCAAGCAAAATATGTTAACACTTAAAAAACAGTAACTAGAAAGTCAACAAATTCACTGAATATTTCAAGAAAAAAGGTTGACAAATCAACCAACATTGTGATATCAAAGTATATAAATAGCCAAAGAAAATAAATTAATATGTTAAATGAAGCTGTCTTGATGTCTCAGAAAATTGAAAAATACAAAAATGATGTCATTTAGAGATAGGAACATTAAATGCCCAGTAAAACACAATTCCATTCCAGCACAAAAGTTTCATGATAAGCTTGGATGTAGTTGAAATCCTAATTTTATCTCCCTGGAATCAGTGCAGGCTACTCAACCTAGTGGTTTGGTGCTTTGTGTCTGACCACAAGACTTTTAGTTTACCACCTAGCATTACGAGCATGTGCGTGATTTAAAAAAAAAAAAACAACAACAGAGCCTTAATCCCACTACGTGGGGTCGGCTACATGAATCCTTTTTCTCCATTGCATCCTATTTAGTGTCATATTTTCATTTAGTTCTAATAACTTAAGATCATTTTTTATATAATAAGCCCAAGCCTTCCTAGGTTTACCTTAGCCTTTCTTAACATAAGTTGAATCTAAAACATCTACTCTCCTAATCGAATCATCAGATAGTCGACGTTTAATGTAACCAAACCATCTAAGACAATTTTCTCTAATTTTGTCCGTCACTGAAGCGGCACCAACCCTATCACGGATATATTCATTTCGCATTTTGTCTCTATGTGTAAAGCCACTCGTCCACCTAATCATTCTCATCTCGACAACACTTAAATTAGTATTATGCTTCTCTTTTAAAGGCCGACATTCAGTGCCATAGAGCATTGCAGTCTCACCACAATCTTATAAAATTTTCCTTTCAGTCTAAGCGGTACTTTTGTATCACACAAAAGGCCCAAAGCATTCCTCCACTTCAACCAACCAACTTGAATTCTACAATTAAAATCCCCATCTATATCACCATAGCTTTGAACAGACCCCAGATATCTAAATCGTTCACACTTTTTAATAATTTGATCACCCAAAGTTACACTTTTGTCACTAGAGCTAATACTACTAAAATTACATTCCACGTATTCAGTTTTAGTTCTACTCAAATGAAGGCCTTTAGACTCCAATGTAGTCCTCTATAATTCAAGTTTTTCCTGGGCTTTTTCTCGTCTTATCCACGAGAAGGATAACATTAGCAAAAAGCATACACGAAGGTGCAACCTCCTGTAAATGTCCAGTAAGACCATCCATAACTAAAGCAAAACTATATGGGCTTAAAGTTGATCCCCGATGTAATCCAACAGAAATAGAAAAATATTTGGTCAATCCTCCTTCAGTTCGGACACTCTCTAGTATACATATCTTTAACGACTTTAATATAAGTCATATCAACACCTTTCTTCTCAAGAACTCTCCAAAGGATATCTCTTAGAACATTATCGTAAGCTTTTTCTACATCAATAAAAATCAAATGTAGATCCTCCTTATTATCTTTGAACTTCTTCATCAAACCTCTCAATAAATGTATAACTTCCATAGTAGACCTGCCCGGCATAAATCCAAATTGATTATGAGAAATCTTTGTAATACGTCTTAACCTATATTCAATTACCCTCTCCCATAATTTTAAAGTATGACACATCAACTTAATTCCTCTATAATTTGTACACTCTCGTGCATCCCCTTTATTCCTACAATGGGGACCAAAATACTCTTCCTCCACTCCTCAGGCATCTTTTAAGTCTTTAAAAAAAATATTAAAGAGTTTAGTAAGCCAAGAAACTCCCAAATCTCCTAAATATTTCCACACTTCAATTGAGATATCATCAGGTCCTACAGACTTTCCACCTTTTGTTTTCTTTAAAGCCTCCTCAACTTCGTTATTACTAATGCGATAGTAAAAATAAAACGTTTTATTATTATTAACGATATTAATATCACTAAGGACGATCGTATTTTTAAAAACTTTATTAAATAGTTTATCAATAATAACTCACTCACCTATGTTGAATATCTTTTTCTATAAAAATACTTTTTTATTTTCATCTTTAATACACTTTCTTGAGTTAAATCTTTACTTTTCTTTTCTCTTTGTTCGACTAGTTTATACGTATATTTTTCACTCTCCTTAGTATTGTCTATTATAACGATCACTAAAAGCAGAATTTTTTGCGTCACAGATTATTGTTTTAGACTCTTAACGAGCCGTTTGATATTTCTCCCAGTTCTCTAAGCTTTTATATTTAAACCAATTTTATAACATAACTTCTCATATTTTATCTTTTCTTGCACATTATTATTCTGCCACCAACTATTTTTATTTATAGAAACTTTTTATTTTGATTCTCCAAGTACATCTTTTGCTACTTGTTTAATAGTGTTTGTTACTTTATCCCATATAGCATTTTCTTCTTTATAAACATCACAAATTTTGAAATATTAAATTTTACTCATAAAAATAATTTTATTTGTCTTTAAGTTCCCCCATCTAATTATATGATGATGTGTCCTAGTATTCTTTATTTAATAACTCATCTTAAAATTTAAAACTAATAATCGACGTTGAGTAATTAAATCCTAACTTAGAATGACCTTACAATCTTTACAGTCTCGACGATCTCTTCTTTTCATAAGAAAATAATCAATTTGTGTTTTATTAGATCCATTTTTATAAGTAATAAGATGCTCATATCTTTTTTTGAATAAAGTATTAGTAATAACAAAATCATACAACAACAACAACAACAAAGCCTTTATCCCACTAAGTGGGCTCGGCTACATGAATCCTTTTTCTCCATTGCGTCCTCTTAAGTGTCATATTTTTAGTAACAAAATCATACGCTAAAGCAAAATGTAAAATGGCCTACCATCTTCATTAGTCGCATCAAAACCGTAGCCACCATGAATGTTCTGAAATCTTCTACTACTCTACCGACATGTACATTTAAATCTCCTCCAATAAAAATTCTTTCTTCAAGAAGTATCATTTGTATTAAGTCTTCTAAGTCATTCTAGAATTTATCTTTAGACCCTATATCCAAACCTACTTGAAGAGCATAAGCACTTATAATATTAAAAATCTTAGTATCAATGATAATATTAAGGGCTATAATTCTATCTCCAACTCTATTAATTTTTACAACATTACTTTCAAACTCTTATCTATAATTAAACCAACACCATTTCTATTGTGATTCTTACCAAAATACCAAAGTTTATAACCTACGTTATCAATCTCCTTACCCATTTAGTTTCTTAAATGCATAAGATATTAAGCTTTCTATGAATCATAATATCAACTAATTCCATTAATTTACTTTTGAGGGTACCTATATTCCAAGACCCTATCCTAAAAAAAACAAAAAATAAAAAAGTAGAACCACTAGAATATGTAAATGATGTTTATTCCCTAAATGAACATATTTTAGTTACAGTTACTCAAACCATCACATAAGTTTATTTTTCTTCCAACCATGCTGGAAAAGCACGTGGTTGCTTTATTAAATTGTCCTCATGATCACTAGCCATTCCAAATAGTTGGGTTTTAGCTTAAACTAAGGTGTTGAGGAAACCTCCCAATTTTTCTGCACCCTATAAATTTAGTAGGGACAAGTAAAAAGGAAAAGTAACCATTCAAGTAAGTTATTAGCAAAATATTCATATTAAATGACCCAACAAACAGACAGGACATGATTGTTGCATTATAATAACTGTGAAATAATGTCCTAGAGAGCAGGATGCAGATCATCTTAAGATGAGTAGTTCATTAATGCAAACCTAGCTTGAGATGTGAAATAAAATACAGAAGACCACAATAAGCAATTTCCCATTAATGATTTTAGCAAAAATTACTATAGTTTGATGCAAAATAAAAAAAACGTACTTCATTCTTCTAAACGAGAACTAAAAAAGTGGTCAAAATTTAAAATTCCCAAAGGCATCTAACTTTTAAAAGAAATTTTATGACAATAAGATTCACACCAAAAAAATGGTAAACGGTATGTATCAAATTTGACAAAATCTCAATTACGCACAAACAGTCATAAATCATTTTAAATGAAAGAACAATGATATAAATTACCAATTGGAAGATCCAAGCATCATACTGATACAAGGAGAATCATCTAGTATAGCGTGAAGAATTTGTATACAGCAGCACACAAACATCTTAACAAAATTTTTAATTTTTATTAATCCATAAACTAAATTTTACAAGCCTAAAGGATCATAAATGGTAGTTCCTACAGAATTCCCGAGTTTGACTAAAAAGAGAGCCAAAAATAGCCTCAACAAGAAAGCAGCGCTTAAAGAAAAAAAAATCAGTCCCTCTGACTATTTCCAAATCAGTGACACCGGCTACAGTTAGAGCATGTTAACACCACTCCATCAGTGGCAATCAGCATAGATGGGCTATGATCTCTGCTATAGTTGGGAATACCTTAATAAAATAGTCTAAGACAAATAAAGAAGCAGCAGCTGAATAAAAGCTCAAGGACCACTGGACGACTGACTCCATCAGGGACCAAAACAGCAGCAATAGAACAGCAAATGGTGGCCATAACAAGGATCTAACTTTATCAATAGAAAACTTCCAGAACAATCGCTGGACCACAAACAGAGAATCAATGACTACAGAAAATTAAGCATAGGGAACCATCAAAGGACTGAAGAGATCAAAAGAGCATGACTCGTTCTCAGTAGAATGACTACCATAGGCATGTTTTACAAGAAAATAAATTAGGCAAACCGCAAAAATAAATTAAAGCTCTGAGACAAGTAATTATATAACACGCATGAATTGAGTTTCAAATAAATAAAACCTTCAGTCAGCGTCAAAAAATCAGGAAGCTTTAATAATCCAAAAATTATGAGCACCAAAACATTCAAACATTGCAGTACTGCTTTATAAATCTTCAACAAGTTGATCCACAACAAGGCTAAATTCGTTTCAAATTTTCAATAGTACTCATCAGACTGCTAATTTACGTTCCAAGTACAAGAGCTTCAGCATTTATTACAAGTACAAGTTATTGTCAGGATAAAATCACAACTGGATGTACAAGGAGTCTACAATGCTAATGAAGTAAACTTATTTACTTAATAACACAACAATACTAACTTACCGCTCAAAATCAGGTAGCAAAGGCATAATCTTCACAGGTTTCAATGAACGATTTTTTTGGTGAACAGGAGGTAAGTTGGAAGCCTTAAAAGATTCTTCAATAGCCTGAATCTGCTTTTCTCTGCGAACATACAGAATATCTTAATAAACACAAATGGCAGTGGACAATGTTTTGAAGTATCATATGTCCTAGAAATAATACAATAACCTACCTACTATTCAGGTTTTCTAAAAATTGATTCCGACCTTCCCTGGACTGTCGCATTTCTTTTGCTTGCTTCTCAGACATGGACTGACAATACCAAAAGAAACATAAGTTCACAAACCAAGTCAGAAATTTGACTGAAGAAAGTGAAAATTACAAGATTGTTGCAGGAGCATATGCCATACCATTTTGGCAGTGTCCAAGCTAAAAGAGGATATATATTCTGTATTAACCAACCATGAAACCCCCTTTTCTGTGGGGCGATCTTTCTTTCGGATACCGCCCTGTTTAACAGGGGTTTCTACCTCAGTATCGCGCAATAACTCCTCATCTTCTGGAGCAAGGGGTGGGCAAACAGCAGGACGACTAGATATAGACATTAATTAATCCACCATGCATAATCAATATGATGGAAACGGAAGAAGAATGGCTCATTAGTAGAAGATTCCATACTTGTACACGCTAATGTCAAGAAGGTCAAGAGGAATTCCAAGATCCGGCTCTGGATAAAGTTTGGGCTTATAAGTTTTCTCCAATGATGTAATAGTGTACTTCGTATATCTGTAACATCATGAAAACATTTTTAGTTTCAAAAGCAAGCCTAATGACTTACAAATAGAAATTTAGAAGAGAACATATATTCTGAAAAGGAGTTCCCAGAGAGCATATTTCTGTCATAGAAGCGACATAAATAAATCTGCAGAACAATAGCAAAATAGCTAGAGGTTCGGTGCCAAAAATTCAAATGTCATAATGAAATGGTTTCTATTTTGAAATAAGAACTTATAGATCATGCACGCATCATTAAATATATTGGTGAAAAGAAAATTACCTCAAACATATGGACAACATAAATACAGGCATTCAACAATCAAAGGATATCGGTGCATATAATGGAAATAAAAATCATGACTGTTTGCATCAAATGAAATTATCTGAACCAATGATGAACGAAATGAAGCATTTCTGAGGCAAATACAACCACATTAAGCATAGTTTAGATAGTTCCTTGGTAACAACAACAAAAATAATGCAGCACTTTATAGCTAAAATTAGAGAAATACTTTATTAAATATATTTTTGGGAAGGAAAAAAAATTTGCAAACAAATGGAACAACATAAATACAAGCATTCAACAAATCAAAAAAATATTTGTGAATATGATTGAAATGAAAATCATGTCTGCTTGCCTTAAATGAAACTATCTGAGCCATAAGGCATTGCTAAGGCAAACATCACTACAAAAAGCATAGTTTAGAAGATTCCATTAGCAACAACAATAAAAACTAGAGAAAATATATATTCAGAAACTTTTTTATTGAAAACCCATATATAAGTTAAAAAAAAGAAATGAAATGTTTAGAAAATTATTTTACTACACCGATGTTATTCCTACATGAAATTAATAGAAATGATATGTTGGGAAACTTCAATTTGAAAGCTGAATGAATATATTAAATACTATAAAGACTGTATTCCATATAAACTTAAAAGGACTATTGTTTGAAACATTGACAACACACAATTATAAGTGCTAAGTTACACCATATATCACATATTATTTTATATATATATATATATATATATATATATATATATATATATATATATATATATATATATATATATATATATACTGTTTCACTAATTACCTTAGCATAAAAATCGCTTCCGATGTGGATCTTCAAGACATAAAACTAAATTGATTCTCTACTTTTGATGAGATTTTTGTGAGTCAAAGCTCAATTATTACTTTTAATACATTCATTGTAAGACTCATAAATTTAATTTTCCTATAATAGCCACAATTTTTAGCATTTCTTTTATTCTCAATCATTAGTATTGAAGTGCTTAAAATTATCAGGCATCCTTTTAGTTTTATGATTCATTGAAAGATTTATAAAACATAGTACCCCATTATCTCTCATATCTTGACAAATCTCAAAACAAAAAAATTTCAACTTAATCTTTTAATATCAACCTATCATCATACTCAATAAATCATATACTCAATGGACATATGGTAGAAAATGCACCTTTACAACGAAAAAAATATAGAGTGCGTCAAAGAACTAACAATAAAGAGGGGCATATCAGAAGTATAATGATAAAGGTTATAAGAAAATTAAGTTCAAAATAGGTTTAAGACATCATATATGGTGCAAAAATTATTAGGAATAATTGTATAATGAGAATTCATAAATCATGAAAAGTTAGAAATAGAATTTTAATAATGATGATGAAAATAATATACACAACATAATTATACCAAGTAAGTTTCCTCATAAAAAGTTATTTTTTTAAAATCACTAAATAATTTCTCAAAATAACATGTTCCAGCTTCTCGATATCTTCAATTTTGACTAAGATCCAGGTATTTATGCTTTTACTGCGACGAAGCAGCATTTAGCTCCTTTTGAAAGTAAAAACAAAGGGCAAAGCTAAGTGTTTTTTGTTTTATGTTTACTTAATTATAATAGTAGAACATATATATATTAAAGCAATTAGTATATCTTTCAAAAGAGAATAATTATCAAATCATCATTATATCATTTGTATACAGAAGTGTATTTATACATTTATAAGATTCAGATAGGTACTACATGTTTAATTGCTTGTCTTTCAAAATAAAGGATTGATTTATAATTGTTTATGTTTTGGCTTTGCATCAAATCAAGAACACAGTAAATGGCGCGGGACTCATTACCTAACGTGTTATGGAATGCAAGATTGCATTCGCTGAATGTGGACAGGTGGTTTTGCATTTTCCCGTGATAACAGAAGTAGACGGAATTCCGACCCGCTAAGCTTAAATCGGGGCTTTTCTGCTTGGATTTCTTTATTAAAGCCACGTATTCTTTCTTTCTCTGATTTCTTTTCTATTTTCTTATTTCTAATTATGTGTTTTTAATTGTGAGGCTATTTATAATTTTTGTTTTTTGTTTTGAGGGACTTTTGCTTTGAGTTGAGTATTTGGATATTGTAATCTCAGTTTCTACCCTAAGGAGTGATGTGTCATTTTCTTTTTGCAAGTGGTGTATTTGTATCTTACTTAGGAATAAGTGGTGGAACCTTCTTGTCACCCTTATCTCACTGTTTCGCAGTCCAACTTACTGATTTCAGTCAGAACAGTCGCCAACGACGTTGAACTTGCTGTCCAACATCAGATTTATTTCCACAAACCCTTCCAAACACCACACATATTAACATTCCCTCTCTACTCCACAACCACATCCCCTCTAAATCCACTCCCAAAATACCTTCTAAGTGCCCTAGAACAGTTTCAGTAAATGAAACAGTTGGTATAAATATTATTTTTGTAAGCAAACTAAATACTATAAAATAGAAATAGTAAATCATATGCATAAGAAAATAAATAAAAAATAGTAAAACAACAATGACAACTATCAAAAAGAGTAACATAAAATCACAGATAGTACCCCAAAAAAATACATATACAAGAAAAAGACTAAACCAAGTAGAAAAGAAGTTCAGCTTCACCTAACAAGATTCATATAGTGGATGAAAACTCATGTTCTCGCATTCCTCCGGTATGGTAACAAAGATATGCAAATCAAAAATCTATGCCGGATATTCAAAAATCTTCTTTGTTTTAGACAAACCAAACATAGGTTAAAAACTTAAAACTATGCAAGCTTGATTTAGAGCAAAAATATAAGAATATTCAACAACTAAGAGCACAAGCTTTGAACAAATAAAAGAGGTAGTGTAAGAAAAATACCAACAATAGATCTTCAACTAAATTGCATCAAATATTATAGCCACAGATTGAGAATAGGATAAAATTTTTGGGCAATTGTGATCTTTCAGGTTTTGAAGCAAAGTGGAATTGTTAAAAAGAAAAGTTGTGAGTGAATTGAAAGAGAAGATAAGTGAGGATTCACTCGCTCAAAGTTATGGTAATTAGCTCACCCATAACAATTAAGAAATCACTCACTCAAAGGAGCTCAGGCACCCATTATATTAGCAGAATAATCACCCAAATAAAAGTAATCTCCCGCTCTCTTGTTCAGCCTTTTATAGCATCAAATATGAACTCAAAGGCCAATCAGAAGTTGATGTTTGGAAGTACAACTAAATTAAGTGGTTGGAAAGCACAATTTGCAGGCCATAGCACAATACTAAGAAAGGGCGGTTTGGTTTTATTGAAAATTCTTTAATTATAAATCTCAATCCACTCACAAGTGTGTGTGAAGGTGGTGAATGATAAAAGCAATTCATTATCAATCCAATAACAAATAACAAAAGCAAGACAAAATATTAAGAAGCTAGTGTGATAAAAGTAAATGCTAAAAACAAATAGGCAGACTTATATATAGTGATTCAGCCCTAACCCAGCCTATGTCCTCTCCAAAATTTCTCTTTCTCAGGCTTTCCAATGATTACTTTGCAATCACAGGAGGAAAAGCCTTGTTACAGTCCCCAATGCTTCTACTTTAAAGTGAGAAGCAGACACCGTTAGCATCACTTGGCTACGTTGCATGCAAAATAGTTATAAGTTTTATTTTTGGAAAAAAGAATTTATTCATACCTACCCTTTCTAAAAAATAAAAAATTACAGTTAAATGTTTTTTATAAAAGCATGATTTGATGATGCAAATAAATTTACTAAAATGCTTTTTTATAACGAATGAATTAGCAAATAGGTACCAAATAATGAACTCAAAAAAAATTCAGAATATTTATAAAATTATAATTGCATGACGCAGTTGGCCACGCCATCCTATCTACTCAACCCTCACAAGATTCCTAAAAAATTAGAAATAATAAAGACAACTAGTTTCACAACTTCGAGCTTGAAACCAAGCTATTAGAGCATTACAAAATATGTTTAACAGTGAACAAACTATTTAGGACTCATGAGACTAAAACTATTAGCATCCAATAGATACTTTAACATCCTGACTTCTATGTATCTCATCCTTGAGTTTAATATTTAGTGAAGCACCTCCCATATCATTGTTGATTTACGTTTCTGAAAAATGCTTGAAACAATAAATAGTAAGAAACAGTTTGATACTAATTTGACATAAAAAGGAAGAGAAGCGTAATTACAACTAGATAGGAAGGGAGATTTCATTACTCCAAAAGAAAATTTACATGAGAAAAGTAGAGACTCAACCAAAGTATGAGGACTCTATCACCCGTAACATTCAAGGATTCATTTGCCTAGAGAAAGTCACTCACCCATTACATTGGGAAAGCACCCATTTAAATAAGCAGAATCTCTTATTTTCTCATCCTTAATCTCTCCTCCAAAATTCTTAATATCTAAGACTTTCATAGCATCAAATATGAACTCTTTTGCAAATTAAATAAGGTCATGTTGTAGTTTAGCATGGTCCAAATTCGAAGGAACATGCAATCATGTAGCACAACTGTTGCTGCCTAAGGATCGCATTTTTCTTTCAGACTCTAGACCAACCAAAAAATAAAAAAGAACTTAAATGATGTTGCTGCTTATATAGATCAATAATTTGTTCTATTAAATTCACAAAAAATAAAGAAAAGCACAACCAAACAGCAAAGAGTAAAGCTTCCGTGTAATTAAAGAAAGTAGAGTACATAAGTCTGAAAATGGAAAAATCAGTCTCAAAAAAATTGTGAATTTACAACATCACAAGTGCTAAGGTTGCTCATAAACATCACCTTCTTAAATATTAAATACCTAGAGTCTCAATAGAAACCCGTGTCCAAAATTCTATATGTACCAAGCCAGCAAAATAGTCAATTGAAATGAGACCAAAAGATTGAATTTTGGATAAATACAGCATAAAAACACTGACAGAACTTGAAATTTGAGTTTTGATTTGTATGTATATTACATGTTTTGCCAAATATAGTGGTCGCAGATTCAAAACCTATCAATACAATTTGAATGATGATGATCTTTTCCATTCATGCATTAGTGCCTAAATGAAAACTAAAGATAAAAAACAATCAGTGGTGGCAGAAACGAGTCAACGCTGCTGGGAAAAAAAAACATGTGAAAAATATCTTATGCACAAAATTAAATAGAAACAAGAACAGTTGCAAGAATCAAATCATTAATAAAATTGGCACTTTACAAGTTAAATGTATCAAATATGAATTAATATAATGGATAACAAACATACCGATCTTTATTTGTATTCATAACTAATAACTTTGGTTGAGCGGTTGGATCTGGCAACTCATTCCTAAACCTGTGTTCAAAGAGGGATGAATTTCCATGTCATGCTTTGCAGAACACCAAAACAACACTTATTTCTATTAATGAACTAACACATAATGATAATAAGAAAATACCTTTATTGGGGAATTGCAAAACTTAAAAAGAAATGTATTTACTATTTAACTTCATCGGTCTACTACTGCTAAATAGAAAAGAAATTTTCTTCCAAGATCACCATCCACCATACAATACAATTCCTGCACCAAAACACACTATGTTCTCTCTCACTCTCTAGCGCAGAAGGGCAGAAGGGCACACCTCTCCCTACCTATAAGAAAAATCTTCATGCACTGTTTTCAAAATGACAAAAATAATACTGAAAAATCTTTTTCAGCAACTAATTGTGTTGGTCGGCACGGCAAGATTAAAAAGACCATTATCCACCTCATTAATAATGTTGTGCATAGCAGCATTGTATGTTATGAAGTTGTTTAAGTAAATTTAAAATTATACTTTATAGATTATAGTTTATATAAAAGCCTCAAATTTACTTGACAAATATAATGAATATTTTTATATTTATAATTTATCATTCTTTATAATTACATATAAGTGCTAATACATTCATTTATTAATTCCGATGATATGAAATTGGATTTAAAGTATATCATGAAAATAATTGTATTAGAAGAATAAAAAAGTTACTTTAGATAAATTTAGAATATGAAGCTAAATAAAATTTTGATAAAATGTTAGCTCTTTAGAATTTCACGCCCAAATTTTAATATTATGTCAAAGAGTAGAACGAATACAGTTATGAGTTTAAGCATAACGATATTAGTTAGATGGATATGATAGATGTAACTTTAGAAATTAGGAGAAAGCCATTTTAAAATTAAGGTCATTATTCGATGGTAAAAGTTTCAAATGAAGTTTTTTATTTCATTGTAACTTGATTTAGAATACATCAATATGGAATATATTTATTGTGGGTGATGTGATTGGAGAAGGGCAGGAGCCACAATGTTTTAATTATTGGGTTTTTTTTTTTTGGTTAAAATATTTGCATAATAAAAAAGTTAACTTATCTTAAATACTAAATTCAATATTCTATTTCAAAATTCAAAATTATTGCCTCTGCTTTTCAGGTGTGTATGGATGAGTGTTCTACTTTCTCACTCATCATCAAATACTATAGGTAGACCATGCAATGCAACTCCCGCACCAATGCTCTCTCTCACTCTCTAGCACAGAAGAGCAGCACTCCCTAACTATAAGAAAAAATTCTGACATGCGCTTTTCAAAATGACAAAATAAATAATAATATTTTTCAACAAATAAAAGTGTTGGTCGGCATGGCAACATTAAAATACTACATTATCCATATGAGAGTGTGCGTGTGCTTGTGTGCGTGTGCGTGTGCGTGTGCGTGTGCGTGTATTTTAAAAGATTGGCCAAAGGCTATCATACGAGCTTCCCGACCAACCTCACATGCCTAAGAATTCCATCCCGCATATAAGCAAGATTGAACCCGTGAGCTCAGGGTCTTACAAAGTCCGCCAACAAAAGAGTCATGGTAGGCAGCACACACACACACACACACATAGAGAGAGAGAGAGCAATACTTTTAGACAGACAAAAATTCTTGAACTTCACTGAATGCTTTGAAGTAGGTAGAGCAATACATGACTTTGGGTGCAATAGAATACTTACATGGAACATAATTTAAGACGTTAAGAAATAGAATAAGCAGAAAACTGTCTTCCCACACCATTAAGTGATGCTCAGTGGCATGAATAGCACGGTGCATTGCTTTTAAATTTTTGTTACTCCGCAAGAAAATTTCTTTGTATCTCTCAAAGAACCTCATATGAGAAAGATCGTTCAAGGTACTAATCTTAGCGATCAGACTTACCTATGGTGGTTTAAGCAGATAACAAAAAGCAAAAAGTAGGGTTCCATATTCTTAAGGGTTAAGATGGTATATACAGAATCCAAAAGTTTTAGGAACCATTCGGAAATCGGAAGATAAAAAATTTGTAAAACAGAATTTATAAAGCTAAAAAGCTCTTAATTTTACCAATCTAGTTTTTGGGCAATTTTCTCCAATATTTATAAGGCTTACACTACTATGGGGACCTAGGGAGGGGTTTAACATATTTGCTTTAAACTATAATATATAGGCCGTTCATAAAAAACAGATTGTTAGCAGTGATCATGTAATCTAAAGAGGTTTGGTGCCACACAGCCCGAAAAATGTTGAATTCCAAAAGAAGATATTTCAGATTTCTCATAAAACGGCTGCAATAACAGAATGTAGCTTACTTCATCTTGCATATGAAAGTCGTAGGCTTTTTTAGCCTGTTCTCAACCCTATCCCCAGTCAGGAATGGAGCAGTCCGCCTATCACCCATCCTCGATCCCACCATTGACCCATGCGGTCTTCCAGTGGCTCGGGCACCACCGATGTTGGCTGCCAACATTTGAGTCTTCTGCAGTACCTTTGCCTGTGACTGTTTCAGCATCAGCTGCCTCCTCTCCTCCTGCTTCTGCTTCTCATACTCCCTCTTCTTCCTTGCGATCCTCTCCTCCTCCGTCTCCGCTCTTCCAGGCACCGGTAACAGAGTCTTGGCTGGATGCGGTGGAGGGGGCTTCTGATGTCTAAGAGAATTATGGGCGGGTACAGCGACAGGAACAGGGGCAGCTGCAGTAGAGGTTGCGGGGGCTGAGGGCTTCCGAGGAAGTTCCGCATGCGTGGGAGGCGGCGGAGGAGGGGGAGGGGAGGCTGGCGGGGGTGGTGGAGGAGGGAAGGAGGAACTGTGGATTGGGGGAGAAGAAGGTGGTGGAGGCGGAGGAGGAGGCGGTTGATGGGGAGGATTATAGTAGGAATACTGTGAAGAAGGGTAATACGGGGGGTGGGGAAGTTGCCCGGGCTGCGGGAGCGGCGGAGGGAAGGAGGCAGATGATAGAGATTGCCCTGTCATGGAAGGTGGCTGAGAGGGAGGATAGGCGTACTGTTGCTGGTTGTGCTGCTGACCGACGGAATGATTGCCGAATTGGTAGGACGAAGCCGCTGCGCTGTAAGCAGTGCCAGGGAAACCCCCACGCTGAGGGTACGGGTGGCCGGCGCCTGAAACAACCGGAGGGTGGAGCGGAGGCCGAGGAGGGATAGGGGCTTGATTAGGAGCCGAAGGAGGAACGAAAGAAGACGACGGAGGAGGATGGGGGAAGGGTCGGAAGGACGCCATGGACGGCGATCAAAGACGCACTCAGTAGCCTGATGAAGATAAGCAGGGAAGAACGCCGGAGACAGTGGATCGATCCGCACAGAATGATCGGAGAGGTAATGATCGGAGCTGAGCGTGGAGAGGAGGAACAAAGTCCAGATTTTTGAGGGTTTTCCTTTCACTTTATTTTTTGTTTTCGTTTGTAAATACAGATCTCAATGGCATAGACAGTCCGGCAATAGGTTAAATAGCGACTATGGCTGCCTCTGTTAAATCTTTTGAAATTTTATACCCTATTAAAAAGCCGGAAATTTCATTAACTGTCCGGGTTTCCCTGCTGCGCATATTTGTAAATACATCCTATTTTTGAAGTTTTTTTTTATATATATATAAAATATATTTTTATAATATTTGTATCTTGGAATAACAAAAGCATGCATTGATCTTGTGAGTGATGGCGTGTATTTAATCTTATTGATGATGACATGCATCAAAACTATTTGTGAGGGTGGTCGATGAGGACGGCGAGCATTAGCTTTGATGCCAACAACATGCATTGGTATTATAAATAATGATATATGTTTAATAGGGTGCATTGACCTTAGGAGCAACGGTAAGCATTATAGGTAATGGAGATCAATAAAATCGTCAGACATAAGTGATTGAATGAATGTGATTTGTTAGGCACTAACAGACACTAGAGGTCAACTTCTTAAAGTCAAAAGGTGATATTTAGATGATTATAATTGAATGATAATGGTCAGTCATCCATAGATGGGTGATGGTGGTCGGCATATCATAGTTAGGCAATAGAGAATAGTTGGGCTTGGGCTGCTAAAGTTAGCCAATGTAACTTGGGTAATAGTAAATCTAGGATTGGGTTCGAGCAACAACAATTATTGAAAAGCCATAATCAAGTGATGGATATTAGGCACTTGTAGATGGGCTTTAGTAATCAAGTTATTATAGTCAAGTGTCAATGGTTGAATTAGTGTTGTTTAACATCAATATATGATTTTTTTTCTTTTTTTTTGGCAAACTATAGTCTGGTGGCAATGATATAACATTCATATACGAGTGATAGTGGTCGTATAAGTATAGTTGGGTTAAAGAAAGGTGGGCAACCGTAGACAAACAACTGTGGTCAAATGATCATAATTAGGTTATGAAGGTCAAGCGATTGTAGCAAACTATTAAAATCTTTGGAGTCTAAAATGTAACTCAAATCTCTAAGAAATCACTTTCAAGAAGTAAAATCTCTTTAATCATAATTTTAGTATTTATTTAAATTTGTGCATCAGTTAAAGCAAAATTATTGAAAATTTATGGTGTAAGTTTGAAAATTTTTTGCTCTCAAGTTTGCCCAACAATATTTATAAAAGCTCCATTGAAAGAGCCATTTAAGCCTAGATTGTAAAAGAATGGTCTTAACGACCCCCAAAATTGTAAAAATTGGGTGCTTGAAGTGAACTAGGTGCATCCCCACTAGTACGTGTGCTCTCTTTTTTATGTTGTTGTTTATGTTTTCAACATCTTTACAATGAAACATAATTTATTGTTCAGATTTCCAAAAAATCTTCTAGAACTTGACTACTATTTCTTCAAAAATTCCCTTCTTCTGGTAGATCTACAAATAACTCACTTGTGCTTGAAGAATATGGTTCTCCCAAATAGACTAGACCAAATTTTACATTGCAAATGGCAAGAAATGTCTACAAGAGTTCAACTTGTAAGGCTTAGTCTTCTCTTAAAATAAGCAACAACTGTCCTCATCGGATAAGCCATTTTTGAGGGGTGATTGAAGATTATTAAGGCCCATAGAACTTCTCGTAAAGATCAAAACAAAAGAGATGCTGATGAAGAGTGCCATGATGTTAGGATGAAATTTTGATAATTCTATACGTAGTTTTGCAGTAAGACTTTTCATTTGTATAACCCATGAATTCACATTCCTTCTAATATTCATATGAGAGGTTGACTTATATTTAAAATCAAGATGTTTTGCAATAATATTGGTAATTATTGCACTCTTTAATATTTATATATAAGCTTGTCTTCAATTATTGGCTATCTGTCCTATATATAGGGCAAAACCATTTAATATGGACTTTCCATTTGATAAATCATTTTTTTACTAAGAGCGGTCTGCCTATACATGTGACAGATCCTGATTGGAGTCTTGATGCAATATATTTTTCTGATCACATTCTATCAAACCCAACAAGTTTATGCAAACAAGTCTAAATTCTCAACTTTAAGAATCAATACAATGATGACAGTAACATACTATCATTTAAAATATTATGTATGATTTAGATCCATATCATGTTACACCAAAAAAAAAAATACAAAACAAAACAAAACTATAAATTTCGGCAAGTAAATTGTTAGCACATAAACAGATACAATCACGGGCAATAAAATAAATTCAAAGACTAAAATGCAAAATATTTATCATTGATGTTGAAGGGATAGATAGAACAAATCAATCATCTACAGTATCCCGCGGAGTATCAGCAGGCTTCCTTTTGATGGCGATCACGGGGCATTCAGCATGCTTCGCACAAAATTCGCTCACAGTTCCAACAAATACCCTGTAAACAGCATGTGATGCAAATCAAGTTGAAAAATAAGAATCACATTATGATTGACCGAACAGTAAAAATTTGGCCAAGTCTGACTTGCAAGCAAGCATTTGTTTCGGTTAGCGGAGTAAATGGGTTTGGTTGAGCTCATGCCAGACTTAGCTCAGGCTCGGTTCAACTAGTTTTTCCTAAGCACAAACTCAAGTCAAGCTTTGGTATTAATCTGGAAAGAGTTACACAGGGCCTAAGAACATTGACATGACAAATTTTGCTGCAAGGAAGCTTTGACAACATGGGTAGAAAGCACTAACTTATAACTATAGATACCCACTGTAATCATGGAATACAAAACTTTTTAGCCTATAATAAACCCTAGTCACCTTAAATTAAGAGAGACACGAGAAGCTTAAGTAGCTCGTAAAGTCCACAAGTTTAATACTTAGAAGAAGACCGATCTTCTCCAACTGAAAAGATTGTTTGGCTTAACCTCTATCTCCTCTCTTCTCCTTTTCACCCTCTTTATTTCACAATGCCAATCTTTTAAAGGCCCTTGTGGGTCAAAATCAGATTAAAGTAAACATAAATCTCAGATCAAAAATCAATATGCTTGGACAAATGAAAATAATTGATTTGATCATAAGATGGAAGATAAAATTTAAAAACATCCTCCATTTTCATAAAATTTAGCATTTCTAATCAAGATATAAAATAACCACCAATAGAGATGACAAATTCAAGAAAAAAAGGTAACTTCCAGAATTTTCTAATCTGACCTTGCCTCAAATACTTGCCCAAAATAACTAAAAAATGGCAATAATGCAAGAAATGGTTATATGAAGCAACCGAGCATGGTAGTCTCCACAAGCTTTAATATTTTGATGTCAAATTAAATTCTTAGGATTAAGTTCTTTGAACAATCCTTTTATGTTGCTTTCATATGAAGGTAAACAACACGACTTTTATTATGCGCTGACAAACAAAACAAAATAATAATAATATTGAATCTTAAATTGTCTTTTGAAATACACGCCCCAAGAGTTAGAGCAAAGAGGAAGAGCAAAGAGAGACCGAGAGCCAAGAGAGAGTGAAAATTTATTTTATTTATGTCGTGACCTCCTACTTATAAGGGTGTAAAAATACAGTTACAAAAAAAAGGGAACAGTTATAAGAACCGTCCAAGTCGAATGAAAATTGCATTATAATACAAAGAAATACAATGTCCATCGACCGCCAAATGCCCCGGTTTAGTTGGTTATGCCGGTCGACTAAATTGATCGATTTCGCCGAGGAGACCGGTCAACCGATCAAAGGAAACTATTCGATCTGGCAAGTGTTTCATCAATCGATGATCTATCAGTCGAAAGCTTCTATCGTTCGAAAGCTTCTATCGATCGAAAGCTTCTATCAATCAATTCCGTTGTAAAGTCGATCGACTTCTTGGCAGCTAAATTTCGTGTTCTCTAGCCCAAAACTTCAATCATCTAGGTGTCCATTCCTGGTCGCTCGATTCCTTTGAGATTCGTGTTGGCATTTTTATAGTATACATATTAGTTCCCCATTTTTCCTGCTCCTTGATGGAGTCAGCTACGATAAGAATAGTAAAATTATTAAGCAATAAATGATACAGTAATCGAAGAAATTAAGTTTATAATCAATTATCTCTTGTTTTTTGTGCCAATCGCTCTCTATAAATTGGGCTTCAAGCCCAGCGCTTCATTCATTTCTTTCAACATTCATATAGTCCTTCGAGTGCCATCATGGCTGACTGTTTGAGTAAGAGGATGTCGACGTCCGCCTATTAACTTTAGAAAACTCTCGACTTCTGCTTTGGCTACAATTGAAAAGAAGAAAAAGAAACGATCGACACCGAAATCTGAGCCGGTCAACCAAGTCGCTTCTTCGGAAGGTCCTAGTAGCCATGCACCAGAAAAATCCCTTAATGTGGACCCTCACCAGAAAGGTTTGACTTCTGGCCCAAGTATGGGAGTGATTGTTGAAGAAAACCAGCGAGCCACTCCACCCTTCAAAAGAACCTGGGGTAGTCAAGGGAGGTTGAAAGAAAAGACGGTCGTCAATTCTCCTTCCCAGAAAACTAATGGAAGTCCTTCGGCTCGAGGAACAGATGACTTCTCCATTACTCTCTCTGAATTAAACAAATATTTGGGTATGTGAAATTTTCCTTTAGTCGACAGTGTTTCATAATTCCTTAACATTACTCTTAATGCAGATGAGTCGAGATTGCTGGATAATCGTACTGATGGCGGGCCATCCAAGAATGTCATCATCGATTCTGACCCGACGACTGTGGCTGAACCGTAGAATCCGATCGTTGCATCTCTTCAGTCGATTGACCCCTTCAGCAATTCCCAGTAGGAGCATTTGGAGAG